>PPNT02000114.1:0-11322 GCA_003708285.2 Petasospora xylosilytica | reverse complement strand
TTGAGAGGAGGGCTCACGGCCTGGATCAGGGTGAGGATCTCCTGGAGGTCCTGTAGAGCTCAGATTCATCAATTGTGTTCTCTAAATGACGACATCTGCAGGATTCGAACCTGCGCGGGTAAACCCAAAAGATTTCCAATCTTGGTCTCTGAGGTCGTCTCGTAGCTACGGTCTACCCTCGGTACGAGATTTTTGATGAGAAAAAAAGAAGGGCCGAGCAGGGAATTGAACCCTGGACCACTCACACCCAAAGCGAGGATCATACTACTAGACCACACGGCCTTCGATATTAGTGAATTTTTGGTGTTTGAAGCGGCCGCGCCAGCCCCGTTTTGCTAAATTTTGACCTCCCACGCATTTTTGAGACCATTTGAGCTCTGGAAGAGCACATAAAGGAGGTTACAGGAACTGGAAGACCATTTCTAGTGGGTTGATCTATTCTAAACCCCTACTAGATAGCTTAGAATAACAATTCCTATTGTTCTCCAGATCTAAGGTTTTCGCGCACGGTACGGGCACGAAGTCACATGAATGTCACGTTTTTCTGAGTTCAGGATATGCAGGATCGATAAATACTAAAGCATAAAGGGCTATTTCTGGACTTTTCTTGTTTTTGGGTTGTTCTCTGCATATTCTCCCAGCATTTAAGCTCTTCTTGAGACCGAAACGGGCAGATGCTTGCGTTTGGTGCTAGTAGTCTCGGGGACTAGTCCCCGCTTCGGCTGGTAATAATCCGCCAGCTTCACATCCTGCAGGCAGCGCGCAGCTCTTCATCAACTCGAAACATCTTCACCACTTATTTGTACAAAGTACGCACACTAGTGAAGCGGGTATCTTAAGGTATAGGGTATATTTAAACAAGAAGTTGCGAGTAACGGCATGCCCCGCCCAAGCCACTGCATGAAGCTTCAGCGCCTGTATGCTCTATCTATGAGCCATGCGCGCGGGCAGTACCGGTTTCTCCTAGGAAACACATTTCATGATCAACGACTCTGAACTCTTATATATAAGGTTTTGTATTAAAGGAAACTCTTCATCGATAGTGGTTAGACGTTCAACATACTAGCTACGGAGTCACTCTTCGTAGGTAGTTGGATCCCAACCAGCAGAAACCTCGTAGCTCTCAGGCTTGTCTAAGATCTTCTCATCCTCCTCATCAAGTACGACATGGTCCAAAACATTGTAGTTTTGAGGCAATCTGGAGACAGTAGCAGTTTTCGCCAAAGGGATGAATCCCTGGTCGTAGGACCATCTCAGTAAGATCTCAGCTGGAGTCTTGCCGTGCTTCTTAGCAATTGCAACAAGCGCAGGGTCGTCAAGTCTCTTTCCCTGGGTCAGTGGAGCATAAGCCTCGAGGTAGTGGTCATATTTCTTTGCAGCAGCCTGAAGATCCTTTCGTGGAAGCCAAGGGTGGAGCTCAACCTGATTGACAACAGGCTTGTACTTCAGGCCCTCCCAGTCAAACAGCATGTCAAGGTGATGCACTCCAAAATTGGAGACACCCACAGATTTGACCATACCCTTATCAATGGCATCTTGAACTGCTTTGTACTGGTTCAATCTGGAGTCGTTTCCGCCCAAAGGAGAGTGCAAAAGCATCAAGTCAATGTATCCGATTTGTTCCTTGACCAAGTTGAAAGAATCCTCCACCTGCTTGACGGACTCCTCGTAGGAGACGGGCACCCTGTTGATGATCTTGGTAGTGTAGAAGATGTCCTCTCTCTTGACATCCGGGTGCTCGGCGAGGAACTTGGCAATACCGTCGCCTGACTCTTTCTCGTTGCGGTAGAAGCGGGCACTGTCGATGTGTCTGTACCCGGCTTTCAATGCCTCATAAACAATGGTAGTAGTAACACCTGGTGGTGTGAGAAAAACACCAAACCCAGAGACTGGGATTGTTCTGCCGTTGTTGAGAACGTACTTGGATGTCTTGGAGAGTGTGGACATTGTTGCTGTGTTGTCAGAAGCCGAGATGTTTGGGGGATAATAGCAGTATCGCTTGCAGTTGAAGTGTGATGAAAATGGGTAATGTGCTCTCCTCTTATACCGGATCTGAATGGCTGGTGGGCGGAATTCCGAGCTTGCTGTGATGGACAGGGCGTCGTGTCCTCTTCGTCGCTTACCAATCTCAGCACTGAAGCAATGAAGAAGGTAGGTATCACCGCATAAGTTCCGAGGTCCCGAGCATCGCGGGGCTCACGAATCAGCGGATCCAGTAGTTATGGGATGTAGATATTGGATGACATATGTGATATAATCCTTTAAGGGGGGTAGATCTCCAACTATTATCGTCTTGAGGAGCCGTTGTGGAAGAGTTGGTGGAGGCCAGTGTGGTGATGTAAACTGCAGAACGTTGTGCTTGATCTTGGGAGTAAGAAGCCCAGAGTCTAGAGTTTCTAAGCCAGATTCACTTCTGGTCTTCTTCAAGTTTCACATCACAAATTCAAGAGAAGCAGTTCTCCCTGGTCAAATGACTGATTTGCTGGAGAGGTGAAGAATTTTGGAGCCAAAGCTGATTCGTGAATCGTGAATCAAACGAGTTCGCGGAATTCGCGGAAATTCGCGGGGCTTTTGAAGAGAAGAACGAAGACCTTCTGGATGAAGTGGGGGTTGGTATTTTAAGAGCCAAACACTGGCAGGCTTCCCGTCAAATGCTTCCATTCGCTGTCATCAGGCACTCGTTGACACGGCAAACACTTCATGTGGTGAGACTGCCTTTTAAGCCGCCGGCTCTTGCTCGATTCCAGTCGTCGCAGTCCAAGATGCCGGCCTTCCCCGACCCAGTCAAGTACAATAACCCAAAGAGTGACACTCTTGAGGATGACGAAACGAGGAGAAGTTACGTTGATACCATGGAGATTTTTAATGAGCTTCGAAAGCTTGGATACACGGAGAAGCAGAGCGATATCATCCTCAGACTGATCAACGATAATCTCACCGTTGTCCTCGACAAGATCAGCGACAAGACTTTAAGTCTCAACGAGCTTGAGAACGAGCTGTATCTGTTTGAAGCAGCGCAGAGTGAGTTGCGTGTTGAGATTCGCACGTCCAGAGAACAGGACCTGAGAACTCTACAGAATGAGAAGTCGACTCTGGAGAACCTCGTCAATGAGGAGTTCGATGAATTGAACAAGCTCCATCTCGTGAGCAAGAACGACTCCCAAGTCGTCATTAACGACCAGCAGTCTGAGAATACACTGCTACAGAAAACTCTGAAAAGACGGATACAGGAGCTGAACAATAAGATCAGTACGGAGATCAACTCGGACATAAAGAGTGAGATTGAGGCACTGAGATGGCAGACCACGAGAAGTGGATTGATGGCTGTTCTGGTGCTCGTGTTTGCTATCATGGTTGGTGTCAATGTCTCCAAGAACAGAAGTGAGAAAGACGCCCCACAACAGGTCATATTGAGAACCATTGAACCCGAGGATAGCATTGACGAGGAAGAAGATGAGATGAGCTTGGAACAGTTGCTGGATCAACAAAAGGAGAAAAAGGCATGAAAATTTGACTCTTTATTGCATTAAGATATAAACGATGTTATGATGGTACGTTGTGTAGCTTGTATCTGCTCTGGTTCTGTAGCTGCCAGTTCTAACGTGCGCATGCACTCTGTGAAGCTGAAGGTGACCCCGCTTTTGTGCATCCCTCTTGAGCGTATAGTCTTCATCACGCTCGAAAACCTACAGCTATCATTAAATAAATAAAGGCATACAATAAAGCGAGTAATCAATCATGATCTAACACGGTGTCAATGAACCAGCATCTGCCAGTACAGGATCACAACTTGTGCTTTCTCTGCTTCAAAAAGACACTCATGAATCTCTTCTGTGGCTTGTGTTCGAGCCACTTACCCAATCCACCAATAATCTCCTGAGAGTTTGTGGCCTGCATAGTGGACAAGTAGTTGGTCTTGATGATCTTCTTGATGTCCTTGATGCTGCTGTAGTCCAAGTCCTTGGCCATGGTCCAGAATTCCTCCAACACGGCATCATTAAACTTGTCAGTGTCGTTCATGTTGTAAATCTTGTTCACGAGTCCAAGCTCGTACAATCTCTTAGCCTTGATTGGTCTTGAAAGCAAAAGTGCCTCGTTGGCAACACTCCAGCCAAGTCTCTGGACAAGTGTGGTTGCTGCACCTCCCTCACTGACAAGGCCCAGGTTGGCGAAGGGCGTCAGGAGGAACACCTTCTCGTTAATGGCGTAGACAAAATCACACATGGCCACGAGGGCAGAAGAGAGACCAACAACAGGACCATTAAGAGCACAGACAAGCACCTTTGAGTGGTCGTAGAAGACTGAAGTGAGATAGGCGTTTCTCGAGACGAAGGAGTTGAGCCAGTATTCCGTCTCCTTGACACCTGTAGCTTTCACCTCATTGGTCTTGGAGACGTCCTTAACATTGGCACCGGCACTGAAGTATCTTCCTGTGGATCTGATGAAGGTGACGACGGTGTTTGGGTCCTTCTCGGAGCGCTCAACAAGCGAGCCCAGCAACAGGTACTGATCGTTGTTCAGGGCGTTGAGCTCCTCTGGGAGATTGATCGTTATGATGGCGACTTTGTCTCTGACTTCGTAAAGGATGTCCTGGCCTTCCATTGTGCTATTTGGTGGATGAATTGGAGTAGAAACAATGCTAGAAAGAACCGGCGGATCCGTTGCTTTTAAAGTGGGAAAGTGTGGAGAAGCTGCGCGCGTTTGAGCCGCGGCCCCCGCACTTCCCACCAGCGGTCACGTGACTCGGTAGGCGCAGCATACTCAACAAAACACCAGTTGATAGTGTTAGCGCCCGTTTTCCCCGCTGATTTCTTGATTCAGTGTGTCAATTGTCTCAAAGGGTCCACTATGTGGATCTTGAGTTCAACCGAGGTTCCTGGTGCTGCCCCCATGGGCGATAATTTGTCAACTTTGGACACACTCCGCCTCGCCTTCTGAAGTTTGCCAGAATCGCCCAGCGGAGTCTTCTCTCCACAAGCAATCTCCACCAACACACACAATGACACCAGTGGCCCCCATCAACAAAGTCACAAAGCCCACACAGAAGAGAACACCCAAAGACAGGCCCAGGCTCGATGCTCTGCGACGGGGTGTGCGCATTGAAGAGCTTGAAGAGGGTGACGAGGAGGCAATGGTGCTCAGTGGCGTTAGGCGGATTCTGAGTGTGCAATGGGGGATCCTCCCAGAGCAGCTCGATTCCGGGTTCAGGGAACATATACAGAAATTCCAAAAGTTTGTTCCCCGACTGGTCGCCAGGGCCCAGGTGTATTCGGTCTGGAGTGGAGAGCAGTCCAAAGTGGACATGGGCGTGAGATCCTTGACCAAGAAAGGAGATGTGATTGTTGTTGCTGCCAATGTAACTGTGGGGGATCTACTCATTCTGAAGAGTGATTACTTCGAATTCATTGATAAACAGATTCTAAGTGGCAACGCAGATTTGTTGAAGAAGTTCAAGATTTTCGTGGCCCAAGTTGATACCTCAAGTCCAACCTCCAAATCGGAGCTCTCAGGGTCCTTCACTTCCGACGAAATCACCAAGCTGACACAGTTGGAATATCTTTCTCTTGTTCCACTAGAGTCTGAATCTCTGGTCATATCCATGCCACGATTTGGGTTCATCGTGTCGCTCTATCTCAAAGCGCACACTTTGATCACGAAAATCCTCAAGGCCACCAAATGGCACGAGATCACACATGACGAACTGGCTGAAAAATGGGAAAAGAATAAGGCCCGATTCAAGGATTTCAAAGGCCTGACTCTTCAGTGGGTGCTACATTTCCTCGTTGGCAAGGGAGTCATTGATGCTATCGATACCATGCAAGGACGAGCCTATAAGCTTCTAATATGACAGGCCTGTCCTAGAAAATCACACGAATAAATCATCATTAAACGACAGTAGTACACCTTTTTTGTGGAACAGACCTTGTAAGACTAGCTTACATTCTCTTGATCTGTTTGTTTCTAGCTCTTCTCTCCCTCTTCTCTCTCATCTTCTTGTCCTGCTTGTCCTGTTCCTCTGGAGACAGCTTGGAAGCTCTTCTAGCCTCTCTCTCTTGCTCGAGCTTCTGCTCCTTGAGCTCCTCAAGCTGGGCTGCCTGAATTGCCTTCTTCATCTTGGACAACTCAGCAGTTCTGACATTGATTATCTTCTTCTGTTGCTCCTGCTTCAAGTTGAACTTACTCACTCTGTCAGCCAAGGCGATGAACTGGGCCATGATCTCCTTCGTGGTGGCAAGCGAAGCAGAGTCGGTCTTCAAGTTGAGCTTCATAACAAGCTTTGGAACGGAAATGAAGTCGGACTCTTTCTCAGGGTGGTCAGCTGGCATGTCAGTGACAGCCAAGTACTTCAAGATTGGGCCAGCCTTCTTCAAAGCAGCTCTGAGCTCATCGGTGACAAGACCCTCGTTCAAGTCAGCAGACTCGGACATGAACACAAACTCGGATGGCAACTTAGCAGACTCAGTGGTCTTGGTCAAGGACAGGTAGTACTTCTCGGATCTGGTGTTGTTCATGCCCTCCTTGTTGACAATAGCAAAGATGTACTTTCCAAGTTTTGCGGCGTCAAACAACTTGGCCTCAACCTCAACGACATCCTCTGGTGAGGCGACAGACTCAAAGAAGGCACTCATACCAAGCTCAGCAAGATAGTAGAAGTAGTTGGCTCTGTTGATCAACTGGAATCTCGAAGTGATGCCCTTGATGTTGATTCTTCCGGTGGCGTACGAAGCGTAGTTCTGCACAGTGTCCTTGATGTACAAAGTGTCTGGTTTGACACCCACCTGTGCAAAGTTCTCCTCGAGAACAGGCTTGACTGCACCGAGCCACTTCTCGACAATAGAAGTGTTCAAGTATGCGCCGAAAGAGAAGACGGAAACGATGAGCACAATGATGCCGACACCAACCAGCTCAAGAGTCCAGTCGTAGAGCATGAAACGGCCACCAAAACCGAGAGCAACGAGCTCATCGACACTCTTGGTGTAGTAATTCTTCTGTCTGTGGGTTTGAATGTTAGTTATCTCGTCAGGATCAGTGCGAGATGCTTATCGCCAGTTGTGTCCCGCTAAAGAGCTCTTTCAAGTTGCGGGAAACAGCGTGGAGAAGAGTGCATAACCAGCGTGAAGAGGAGACATACAGAGAGTTAATGTATACCAGCACGTCCTGGACGATGCCAGTAGAGTTGTTGGACATTTTGGCGTGAGGAATGGTGGTGATTTCCAAGGCGCTGGAGGGGCAAAACAAGACGAAGAGGCTCGACGTCGAATTCGGAGCAGGCGCCGCCCGAGAATTGACCCGCCGAGGGTATAATTCCGCCCTCGGAACTTACCGGATTAGGAAGTACTCAAGATATTATGAAGGAACTCGTGAAGCCTTTCATACCAAGGCAAGGACTGGAAGCTCCAGTAGCAGCAGCACCATCCTCCATGAGTAGAAGTAACAACCTCACTCAAAGTCAAAGCTGAAGTGATCTCAGCAGTAGATGTACTGAGAGGGCAGTAGTAAGATTCAACACAGTCGAACTTTACCCACTGCCACGTGCTACCACTAGTACCCGCAAACTCGAAGCAATTGCAGATCGATCATCGAGTATTGAGATTATAAGCACCGGCCCTTTCCAGGCGCTCATGCAGGCCGTGCTCATATTGATGTTTAAATTATATTAATCACAAGTCGTCTGGAAGGTGAACAGCTCGTGTAGGACCCGGCCCTTCGCTGCGCTACGGGGTGTCCTAGCCCCGAGCTCCAGACGACTTGAGCCTGGCCGGCTGGGCCTTGCTGGGTCCGTTCGACTTCTGTCATCCACCTTCGTTTCGGGGGTGGTGGCCGGCCCTTCGCTGCGCTGCGGGGTCCCCACCGCCCTTCACTGCGGTATGCCATCAGTCTCTCTCCTGGGGTGCTGGACAGGAGCTGGGTCCGTTCGACTGCTGCCATCTACCTTCGCTGCGGGGGCTTGCGCCGGCCCTCCGCTGTGGTATATGACATCCGTCTCTCTCCAAAGCTATGTGTTGTGCAATGTGCAATGTGTTAGATCTGAAAGATAGTAGTCACTGTAGTTGATCGCCGAAGATGGTGTGAGGAGTTGTCCAGACGGTGTTTGCGAGAGTGTTTCTGTGCTGTTGTGGAGGAGGTCTGTCCCTTGGAGGTCTTCCTCTTGGAGCTGCAGGTGGTGGAGGAGAAGGAAGAGCATGAGTAAGCTTTGTGGAGTCTGGGACAGGGCTCAGAGCGACATACATCAGTCCATGAGCGAATGTTGAGTTCTGAGAGAGGTTGACCCCGATGTTACCCAGGGCCCCGGGCCCAGGGTCTGTGCTTGCCTTCAGTTAATGTGCTCTTGACTTTGCCCTTTGCCAGTTTCTCCGAATGGGAAAATGCTGTTCAAGTCCTGTGAGGCCATAAAGGTGATATTCGTGATCCATATGACCTTGCTCTCCTACCTCCAAAGCACCATTCGAGGTGATACGGCAGTTCAAGCATCTCCCAGTGAATCCCACCCGTTACAGATCCCGGCTCTGGGTCAGATATTTCTCAAAGGAATCAGAGGATAGCCGATCTTGAGCTCGAGAGTGGAGATGGGGAAGCGTTGTGGGTTGAGAGACTCGAGTACATCTGGTGGGTAGTGGTTCTCGCCTGCCTCGTAGTCATCGGCCATGTTTGTGAAGTGGGAAGTGGGACTTGATGGTCATTGGTCGACTGTCTCCAAAATCTGTTGTTTGGCCACTCTGATCAAGTTGTCTGTTGAGGCCAAGAAGATATCTTTGTTGTGAGCTCTGGTGAGTCTTTGAGGATCATGGACCGACAGGGAGGCTTGGAGAGTTCTGGGACAGCAGTGTTGTTACCATCTTCCAGGTTCCAAGAGCGGGGACCCAGGTGGAATAGTCTGATGCATCGTTGAAGAGTTTGCGATTCTCCTTGAGGTGGTAGAGTTCAAAGTGGCTCCAGAGAGAAACCCGCGATCAGCAAACTCCCATCCAAGGCCGCCCAGCATCACCAACCACCCCAATTTCCAGGAGGAATTGCTCAAAAATGGCTCAAACGATTTTTCTATAAATCTTCCACTGCAGATACAACCGCCGGCCAGGAGCAAAGTTCGAGTGCGTGGGATAGTCGACGTTCGAGTCAATTTTGAGATAATTGATGATTAGTGGTTCTGCGCGGGCGTGACTACCGGAAGAGGCAATAAGCGCGAATCCTGGCCATATATGAAGGGCAATCATCACCCCCAAGAAGTGTTCTAATGGAGTGGAGAGTGTGTTTATAGAGATCAGGGCCATTTAAAACCCCCATTTCCGTTTTTAAACCTCCCAAAAAGAGACTCCTTCGGGAGATAAAAAATTTCCTTATACTACTAGATGGATCACGCCGCGGGACGTATCTGGAGGCCACTAGTACCGCCAGGACTGCCGGGCCCCGGAAGCTGCTCTCAAGCTGTACCTCAAACTCTGATCTACGTTGAGTTACATCTCTAATAAAGATTGAATATTATAACAAAAGATCAAAAATATGATATATCCATTAAATACATCACAGTATTACCAAAAATTAATTATAGGAAGCCTCGAAATAGAAGCACCATATTGCAAGATTGTGTTGCGGCAGATCAGACGAAGTCGTCAAGAAAACAGGTCTCCGCCAAAAGAGAGCACACAATGGTATCGTCGAAAAGTGTCATCATGAAATGGTGGGAAGGTCTCAGAGAATCATAAACAGAGGCCACATGGGGGAAGATATGCAACAAGAAACGTCCAAAAGTGAACAAAGAGGGAAAATCAGAAGATGAGAGCAAGAACAAGAGACATACCAGTGAAGATCCAGCCAGCGGCCTTGACGTTAGCACCAGCACCCTCGTAACCAAGAGTGGAGACAGTGGCAGTTGACTCCTCAGCGCCAGAGCTGTAGCTTGTGGCCATGGTGGAGCCCTCCTCGCCGGTGGTAACTGCTGGGGTGACGGTGGAGGTGGCGGCCTCCGTTGCTGTTGAAGTAGAGTCGATCTCAGCAGCTCCAGTGGATGTAGCACCCTCCTCAGTTGCAGCTCCAGTAGAAGCTGCGCCCTGAGTAGAGGTAACAACCTTGGTCAAAGTTGAAGTGATCTCAGCAGTAGATGTGAGTGGGCAGAATGTGGTGTACTCTGTGATGATGCCCTCAGAGGTAGAGGTCATAACAGTGGCCCCAGTAGTCATAATAGACGTCTCACAAGAATCGTCAGAGCAAGAAGTGACGGTGATGACGGTAGTAGACTCAGCAATGATGGTGGTTGTGGAAACTGTCTCAATAGCCTTGGACTCAGCCTCGGAAGAAGACAATGGACAGTAAGTTGTGTACTCTGTAACCTCACCAGCAGATGTGGAGGTAATGACAGTGACACCAGTTGTGACAGCCGAGGTCTCACAGGCATCGTCAGAGCAAGAAGTGACTGAGATGACGGTGGTAGACTCGGACTCACCAGTGGTCAATGGGCAGTAAGTTGTGTACTCTGTAACCTCACCAGACTCAGTAGTAGTGAGAACAGCGACACCAGTTGGAACAACGGTCTCAGAGCAAGCATCGTTGGAGCAAGAAGTGATGGTGACCAAAGTGGTGGACTGCTCATCAACAACAGAAACTGGGATAGTGGTGAGGCCAGTGACAACATCACCTGCAGAGTCCGTGGTCAAGTACTCAGAAACAACACCAGTGACGGCAGAGCCACCAGAAGTGTACGTGGTGGTGTACTCTGGAGCAATGGTCTCTGGGATGGTGGTAACAGCAGTAACGTAGTCACCAGCAGAGTCAGTAGTGATGTACTCAGAAACCAAGCCAGTAACAACCTCGCCATCAGAAGTGTAAGTGGTCAAGTAGTCAGATAGGGACTCAATCATGGTGGTGGAGCCAGTAGACAACGATCCAGCAGAGTCGGTGGTCAAGTACTGCGAAACAATGCCTGTAACAACAGATCCACCAGAAGTGAATGTGGTCAAGTACTCAGAGCCAACAGTCTCGAGGCTGGTGGTAGTGGCAACATCCAAAGATCCATCAGTTCCAGTGGTGGTGTACTCAGAGACAACACCAGTGTAGGTCTCGCCATCAGAGGTGAAGGTGGTGGTGTATGGAGATGGCAAGCCCTCAGAAGATGAACCAGCGGTAGAAGATGAACCAGATGTAGAAGATGAACCAGAGGTAGCAGAAGAGCTGGAAGTAGCAGAAGAGCTGGAAGCAGCAGAAGAGCTGGAAGCAGCAGAAGAGCTGGAAGCAGCAGAAGAGCTGGAAGCAGCAGAAGAGCTGGAGGCAGCAGAAGAGCTGGAGGCAGCAGAAGAGCTGGAAGCAGCAGAAGAGCTGGAAGCAGCAGAA
>PPNT02000113.1:0-11346 GCA_003708285.2 Petasospora xylosilytica | reverse complement strand
TATAGATAGTAGGCTTGACTATACACACATTTTGATACTATACTCATTGGTGTCTAGTTGCAGTTACGAAACCACAACACTTACTGTAACATAAGACATTTTGGTGATTTCTCCTTAGTGTTTCGAACTACTGCTCTCTTCTCCTAGTTCAAGACACACCTTCAGCGCTCTCAAGCCCGCTGACCAGCTACACACACACACACACATATTCTCCGTCGACGCCCTCACGTGCACAAGGCTAGGATCGATCACCGCTCTCCCGTCGGTATCTCCATCTGCACACTTATAGGAACGACAACCCAGGCACCTATACAGAGGTCACTTTCCCAGGCACCTATTCAGAGGTCACACACACAGGCACCTATACAGAGGTCACTTTCCCAGGCACCTATTCAGAGGTCACACACACAGGCACCTATACAGAGGTCACTTTCCCAGGCACCTATTCAGAGGTCACACACACAGGCTACTTCAGGCACCTTTCCAGGTCACTCTACTACTGCTACTCTATCGCTGCTTTCACTATGGCTGAACTCTACTCTACCGTCACCACGCCTCCAGGCCCAGCTCAACGTGACGTTAGCCAACTCAAGACTATGACTGACTACATTCTTGGCGACAACTTTGCAAAACGTCCACCTCGCTCCAGCAAGCAGACCCTCAACCACTACCAGGACTGCCTCATTCAGCTCCAGGCCGCTCACAAGGTGGGTGTCCGTCCTCTTGACATCACCGATGCTATCAACCGCTTGATTTGGCCAGAAGACAGAGAACACTTCCGTCCTTTCTGCCACAACCTTGAGAACCTCAGCAGCTTCTCAGACATTGATTGGTCTTCATACATCACTACTATGAAGTACATCTCGGACCACACAGCTACCAACACCAGACAGAGAGTCCAAGACTTCCAGAATGAGACAATCAACTACTCCACCAGTGCTACAGGATTCTTTGAGACTGCATTCAAGACATTTACTCAATTGATTGACGAGTCGAACACGGCTGAGACTCTTGTCTTGATCTTGAACGCAATCTTCACCAAGTTCTCTCACAGCTTTACCTCCATTCAGAAGGCTCTTCCATCTGAGTACCGCCCAGCAATTCGCGAGCTCTTCCACAAAGGCAGACTTGACTCACACACGATGCCAACAACCAAGACCAACGCGGAGATTTTGGAATTGATCAGAGTCAAGATTCTGGAAGACGCTGATGACATCTTGGATGAGTACCTTCGTGAAACCAACACGCAGAGATCCAATCAGCAGAAGAAACAGTCCAACACTTTCTCTGAACCACCACAGCCATCTCGCTCTCCTCAGACTCCAGCAGAGAGAGAGAACAGAGCCAACAGAGAGAGAGAAGCCAAGACCAGACTGCCACCTACTCCAACTCAGTTGAACTTGACTCCAACCACCAGCAAGGAGATTGAGGAGCTCAGTCAAACCTTTGCCAAGCTCGCCATCAACCACACATCCACAGGTCTTGAGCGTGGACAGTGCATCCTCTGTGGCCAGTCGCACAGACACCTTGACTGCCCACAGGGAAAGATTCTCAGCGACGCCGGTCTCATCCGCTTCAAAGATCACAAGTGGAGATACACCAAGACCAACCAGACCATCTACACGGCTACGTTGCCATTCCTTTGTGACACTGCCTTCTTGACTTACTTGACTTCATCGGTTGCCGAATCTCGCCCCCGGCGTGATGAGGGGCTGAAGGAATTGACCATGAATGCTGTTGAGACCCGTTTCCAGAAGAAGAGACGCATTGATGACAAAGGTCAGAAGAACGAGTCCACTCCCACCCCTTCTGCTCCAGAACAACAGCCACCTCCTACTCCAGCGGCAACTCTAACTCCGACTCCAGCTGCACCGCAAACGCCATCCACACCAGCTCCGGCTAAGCCATCTCCACCTTCGAAGACTCCAAGACTTCCGGGCAAAGAAGTTTCTGAAATGGGTGACAGCCGCCAGACTATCCTTAACTTACTCAACGAGCTTTTGAACAACAACGTTGAAGTGAACTTCAAGAGCCTCATGGCTGCCATTCCACAGCTTGCTCGCCTTCTCAAAGAACAGATCCAGCTCCGTCGCTACTCACAGTCTGGACCATTGACACAGAAGCAAGCTTCCCAGGTGAACGCCGTTTCATCTACAGACCCTCTACTTGAAGACCTCGAGACTTGGCACTACGAATTGAGCCATGTTCAAAAACCAAAGACTGAGCAGGAAAAAGAGACAATCCGTCATCACGCCAACAAAGCTCTTGCCTTCTTGTTGTCCACCGATTCCACCGACTCTGCAGAATTTGAAGAGATCTTCAACAACCCCATAATCTCGGTTACAGGGGGCACAGCCTCGGTTCAGACCAATGATGTTGATATTCAGACACCAACCCCACCATCGTCGCCAGCTACTACTACTAAGTGGGCCGCTGTAAAACCATTGGATCCCGAGATATCACGCATCCTCAGACTTTGGACGAAGGGACCTTGCATCTACGTTCCACTTGCCTTCTCAGACTCCATTGTCTTGGCAGCTCTGGTCGACCACGGCTCCAACATCAGTATCCTTGGCATTAACACCTTGAAGTCGTTCGGTCTCTCTGAAGACGACATTGTCAAGGAACCTTTGGAAGCTACTGTTGCCAACCGGACCTCCATGACATTGCCAGGCTATGTGTGTTTACCTTTCATTCTGGGCAAGCATACTGCATACAACTTGTTCTACATCTCGCCTATCCCAGAGGCCAAACTAATTCTGGGCATGAACTTCATCTTGTCTCACAACGTCCAGATCTCCAAGTTGGATTCTCCAGCTTTCTCTGACGCCAAGTCCACCCTCATGTTGAGTTACACACCATTGTTCAGCTCCACAGTCGACGAAGTTGTTGTGCAACTTGACAGCCAGCCAGAGAAGTTGACAGTCCACTCAGTTCAGACAAACGCACCAGTCACGACCCAGGCCGTCTCCATCGAACACTTGCCACCAAAGATCCAAGCTCAGGCAAAAGCGATTCTTGACAGAGCCCTGGCCACACCCCAGACTCGGCAACTTCCGGTGTACAACATCCCTCCAGACAAGCTCAATGTTGAGGAACTTCCAGAGATTGTGGCACCCTACTACGGAGTCAAGCCTTCATTGAGAGATCAAGCCATCCAACTCCTTCAGCAACTGATCGATGACGGTGTTCTCAAGCACCCAGACACCCCGCCTAAGATCACTTCGAGCTCCTTCTTCAAAGAGAAAGGATCAGGCAAACTGAGACTCTTGATGGATTACACAAGACTGAACGCTCTGATTCCAAAGCTAAACTCGCCATCGATCAACGTGTTCCAGACCATCAACAGCACCTGCCGCGACCACTACCATACGACAGTTGATCTGAGTGATGCCTACCACACTGTCCCTCTCTCGCCAACCTTGGGTCAGCTTACTGCATTCACATCCCCACTGGGTGTCTTGGAATTTGCCAGACTTCCTCAAGGACTCCACTTGTCCCCTCCACTATTTCAACTTGCCCTGCAAACTATCCTCCAAGAGTTTGGTGACTGTGTTGTCTACTACATGGATGATCTTGCCATTCAGAGCCCAACTTCTTGGCCTGCTACTTGTGCTCGTTTGAAACCATTGAGAGCTTTGCTGCACAACATCGCTGAGCTGCCTGCTACTTCTACTGAGACTCCTTGTGCTGAGACTACTACTTCTGCCACTACTTCTATTGAGGCTACTGCTTGCACCACTACTGCTGATACTACTGCTAAAACAATGATTGCTGCCTTGAATACACTTGACAACACCATCACTGATTTGGAAGCACCTGATACCACATTGACAGACGCCGAGAAAGCACAGCTCATTCACGTTCACCTTGTTGCTGCAATCATTACTGTCCTTGGATCATTTGGGTTCAGAGTCAATCCCCAGAAGACCAAAGTTTTGGTGACTGAATTCTCTTTCCTGGGCCACACTGTCACAACGAACGGCATCTCTCCAAAGATGGTGAAAGCTGATGCGATTGTTGAGACCCCTCCACCACAGACTGTTACAGAGGTTCGCAGCTTCCTTGGCAAGTGCAACTTCTTCAGAAGACACGTTGTGTTTTTCGACCATTACGCCAAGCACCTTCACCTCGCCGTCTCCAGTGGTTCAGTCCCACTCCAAGGTGCTGCTCTGGAAGCTTTCCACACGCTCCGTGAAGCCTTCCACGAACCTATTCAATTGGACATGTTTGACCCTTCCCTGGCCATCATTCTCTACTCTGACTCCAGCGATGTTGCCATGGGATGGTCCATCCACCAGCACCCAGATCTCCCAGCCACTATCCCAGCCACATCTGTGACTGCCGAGTCCATCTTCCAGCTCGACAAGAACGACCTCAGACTCATTTCACTGAACAGTCAGTGCCACTCTTCAGAGGACATCAAACTTCAAATCCACCTCAAAGAAGCTCTTGCCCTTTTGCAAGCTACCAAGGACGCACAACACACCTTTGGGGCAGGATACAACGGCCAACTCTTTGTGGCTCTCACTGACAACTCCATCTTGCATAAGAACATCCACAAGCTCCAAACCACCGGCTCATTGGAGGCTGCCAGTCGTCGCTATCGTAACACCATCACGACGCTGATCACATCTGACGTTCTTGTCCTCCACGTCGCCACTGCTGACAACATTGCTGATGTTCTTACCAGAGATCTTGCTGACATCAAGACCTCCACTGCCAACGCTGAGATTGTCTTCTCTATTGCTACTTCACACTCTGATGCTTTGAACTCTGACACTGTTGCTACTTTTGAGAATGGTATTGTTGAATCATCTGCTGTCACACTCGCTTCCACTGCTGTCGCTTCTGCTGACTCCATGTTTGATCCTGCTACACTCCAGAATGAGAGCACTTCTGCTCCAGTCACTCCATTCCCACAGATGCCTTTCACCACATGGTACGAGTCCTGCCCACCCGATATTATCACCAATCCTCTGGCTACTGCGGCTGACACTATGACGGTTGCGTTGATTTGGTTCCCACAGTTCACCTCCACCACTCTCAAGGACTTCATTGCTGCTCATGAAGATTTCATCACCACTTGGCGTGACTCCTTCGTGAACTACTCCTATCACGGCCACAACTTGTTCACATTGCTGTCCCAGATCACTGCGTGTGAATCTCTGACTGACCTCCAGAACCTGTACAAGGAGTTAGGCAAGATCACAACCCACTTCTTCCTCACTTCTCACGGTCATCTTGTCAGAGGTGTCACCAAACATCCACAGATTGTGATTCTGAACCCTCTTTTGGCTATCTTGTTGATTCATTCCACCCATCATCAGACTCACAAGGGTGAAAACGCCTTGACTGCTTCGCTGTCCCACACCTTCTTCATTCCATACTTGGGAAAACTCATCCACGCTATTTCCCAGGCTTGTAACGCATGCCAGTTCTACAATCTTCAGCCACCTAAGAAGCCACCATTGACACTGACTCCATCTCGTCCAATTGGCTCTCTTTGGGTTGTTGATTCTGTCCAGATGCACCCATACGACGGCATGCTCTACCTCGTGATCTTCAGAGAATGGACTTCTCTCTGGCCTGAAGCCTTTGCCTTACCAACACTCTCCGCTGTTGCTGTCGCTCAGAAGTTCTACACTGATGTCATTTGTCGCTTTGGTCCTTGCTCTGTGCTTCTTCATGACGGTGGTTCTGAATACACTGCTCAGATTGTCACCTACCTCACCGACCGCTTCAACATCAAGAATGTGACAACTTCTGCTTACCACCCAGCTTCCAACGGAACCTCAGAGTCTTCACACAAAGGTCTTGTCCAATACCTCAGAAAGACCACTGCTTGGCCAGATCTTCTTCCACAGGCATTGTTGGCAGACCGTATCACCACCAAGTCCACAGGCTACTCTCCAATGCAACTCATGCTTTCCAACCACGGCTTCAACTCTCTTGGAGACTTCTTGGTGTTTGAGAAAGTCATTGATTCCACTCTTTCACATGAAGACCTCATCCACTACAGAGTGCAACAACTCCAGCTCCAGGATATGTCTTTGTCTCATCAGGAACACAAGCGTTTGATTCAGAGACTCGACAAGTGGTTCAAGTCTTCTCATCTTCCACACATGACCTTCGATGCTGGACAGCCAGTCCTTCTCAGAGATGTCCGCCATGCTACCAAGGCTCACAAGAAGGCTTATTCAAACTATCTTGGTCCATACAAGATCAGAGAAGTCCTTGACTTCAATGTCTATCGTCTTGAGGAACTCACTGGCACTCCTTTGAACCGTCTCGTTACCAGTGACATGCTCATTCCTTACCACTTCTTAACCCAATCTCTTCCACCTCTTCCATTCTACAGAGGTGGGTCTCTTCCTCACTACACTGACCCATCAGCTTGATTGGTTCTTCTCTCTCTAGGGGGAGGATTGTACACATATTTCTTTCACACACATTGTTCCATCACATGTACACAATTTTCTTCACATTTCATTTCACATTGATGTTGTTTGTTGCTTCTCTATCAAAAGTCGGGGGAGAACTGTCTCATATCCTTCGACAGCACGAATATTTCCTATTTCGGTTATTTTCCGATATGGGTGTTTCTCACATTCTGGAATCTTCTGTCGCTCTTCCATGGGTGTACAAAAGATTGCCACGTTGTCCTCTTGTTGTTACCTTTGATTTGTTTATAGATAGTAGGCTTGACTATACACACATTTTGATACTATACTCATTGGTGTCTAGTTGCAGTTACGAAACCACAACACTCACTGTAACATAAGACAAACGCCAAACTGCTCAACGAGATACCTTTTAGGAAATTTTCGCGAAATTCTGGGGCAGGCTTCAGATCTAAACAACCCTTCAATAAAGTTTGTCATACCCCTACCACCCTGTAAACGTGGATATATTGGGAAATATCACTAAAATAGCCAATGCTGTGTCACAGGGCCCCAAAATCAGATCGAACCGCGCCATAATTGGAGCACAATTGGCCAGCAAGGCTCCAGCTCGCAGGGCTACCTTTGGTCCTTCCCACAAGACAAGGGCTCGTGCGCCATCAGACCTCCAATAGGACTCCATAGCACCTGCTGCAGATACTTCATCGACCCAGCCCATTGAAGGTCACCCACCAAACAATTCTGAGCTCAGCGCCCCGCTCCCTGTAGCTGAAGAGGAGACCATCAAGGACGATCACAGCGGCAGAAACAACGGCAGAAACAACGGCAACAATGAAGCAAGCCCAACGGGCAACAACAGTGATTTCGTTGATGGCGATAGCGGCCTAGGATACATAGGGCCTGAAAATTCAGCTACCATTGCTGAGACTACGGATGAGGACATTCAAGCCGCCACTACAGCTGGATCCTCCCACGCTGTACCAAGAAACACAGTCCCGCTAGTTCAAACGCACACTTCTTTCTCGCTCGAATCTGCACAAAAGCTGGGGACGTCCTTGTCAGAGTGAGCCATTGAGTTCTTGAGGACGAGGAAGAAAGGTACCCAGTGGGTTGGGTGGTTGAGGTGGTGGAATCTTTCGATGGTGGTTTCGAGGAACTCGTGTTCAAACCAGTAAGCTCATCCGTGAGCACGCGTTCGAAGTTAGTATCGAAAACCTGATCATAGGATTCATTAAGCGTCTCGTAGATCTCAAACCGCTTGTGAGAGTCCCTTGGGCCGCTGTTGTGTTGGTTGAGCGCCATCTAAAGTGCCTAAATTGGCCCTGGAGGGATGCGTTTCGTTCAACGGAATTTTCATTGATTTCCTAATTCGGGGTTTTCCTCCGTTGAACTCAACGAATTCGCGGGGAAAACAGCTTGTTAGGAGATTAGAGCTATACCGCATTTTCCCGACTTTGTAGGCACGGCTGAGAGATATTAGGCAATTGGTCCCCTACAAGCCATTTTACGGTGTGTGGGTGTTGCCAACTTGCCTCTAGGTGACCTAGTCACGCCAGCTTCAGCTTGAAGAAAAAGAAAGGCGCTGGCCTTTGCTTATTCCTGGGGTCTAGAGCTGTGATGTGGAGCCCATGACGGGCATCAGCGTTGTACGACATCTGAGGGGAACCCTAGTGTTGTTTGTATTCTAATTCATCGTCTTGGTGGAGCGTGGTAAGAGGGAGAGGCCGTGGTGGTACGTGTTTGTTTTGATTTTGAGAAAAGGGCGGATCGTCCACAGCCCGGAAATCTGGGGGCTGCACGCGTCTGAGCCGAAGATGAGCCCCTACAAAATTTTTGTAGGGTCTTCGGTACGGGCAACAAAAAACCCGATCACCATGCAGCGCACGGCTGACTCTGATTTTTGTCGTCTACAAAAAGTTTGTGCGGTGATTTTGTATGGCACCATAGTTAAGCTCAACGAAATTGGGCGATCGCGGAATAGCTCTATTGAATGCCCAAACCGCCAGATCAAACTTCGCGAATCGCGAATCGCGAATTCTGGTACGGGCCACGGCATTGTCAACCCCGTTTTTGTGGATTTTCACCACTGACACGGGCACTAGTCCCGTTCTTCACAAGTACAGCTTCACTGACATCATTGACTCTCAACACATCGTTTGGGACGGGAACAACCCAGAGAAGGCTTCCCCACTTCTACCCCCAGGTCCGCCCTTCTCGCCGGCACTGACAGCTTCCTGATCCTCGGCGGCTAATCTCCTGATATGGCGATGTCGTTCATCGATTTGCCTGTTGAAGTCCAACAGCGGGTCTTCTACTTCATCTACGACACTGAGACAGCTGTCACTGCTCTCTCGATTGAAGAAGTTTGGATGCAATTAAGCGACAGGGTCTTTGTTGTTGAAGTCGCTCCACGTGATGAAGTGGTCGACACGATTGGCACAGTGCAAGACTTCGAATCAAGAGGCATTGCTATCAACGAGCAAAATGTCATCCTCGCCCCATCACCGAAGGAAGAAGAGATCAAGAACCAGTCACATGAAAGGGCCAAGGACAATCCAACAATACAATCCATTGTGTTTGATTTGATGAATGGAAAGCCAAATGTTGTGGTGTTTGTTGACGTATCATTCCACAGTTCAGCCAGTGAAGCTTCAGCTCACTTTGCTGATGTCCATGTTGGTCCAAGAGCCGTGTTCGTGAGCTGGTTATTATCAAGTGATAATGAGCTTACCGGCAATGACATTACTTTGCTTTATCCTCTCCGGGTGAAGTCATCCCAGCGTCAGTTGAAGCTCAACAAGGGAGCGATCACGACCTCTCACTGTCGGGGGGTTCTGATTACGGGGGTTGCCAATGTCACACTTCACATTCAACAAATACTGGACCCTCATCTCCAAAAAGCAATTACTTTGCCTCAGATTGTGGGATCAGAGAGTGTTTACCTCTCATGTCCGAATGATATGCTCAGTGTTGCATTGGGAGACCAAGTCCGTCACATCATTCCAGGTGCCATGATGGGATCTGTTAATATCATAAGGTCAGTACTGGAAGGGAGGTTTGTGATAGAGGACCCAGCTGCACCATCACTCACGCTCGAGACTGCGTTGGATGCTGAACAAGATAGGGCAATAAATATTGCCACAGAAGGACAAGAACGAGATGTCATCCTTGAGAACTTTTCAATCAGAAGCAGAGCAGAACTGTTCGAAGTGAGAGATTGTCTAAGAGTGGTGAATATATCGGTATGTCTGAATGAATCCAAAAGGTTTTCTATCTCAATGGTTGCCAATATTTCGCCTTTATGGTTCGAAAGAGATTGTTCCTCCGATGAAACGTTCATTCCATTCAGACTCACTGACCATCGTCGCCTGAAGATATTCCAATTCACTTCTGAACACATCGAGGAATTGGCAATATACTGCAACTTTCTCTTCCCAACGGTTGAGGCCATTACGCTACCTTCACTTGAAACTATGACGTTAGGAGGGCGATTCTACCTGCATGATGTTGATGGCGTTGCACAAAACACTGTGCCTTTCATTGCAGACAGTTGTTTTGATGTGTCATCGCGGATTTGCTTCAACAACATCAAGGAGTTGAGACTCTTCAACGGGGGGTTGTTTTTGCTCGACCTCACTTCTGTACCCCTCTCGTTGATCAACTTGAGATCGTTGGTGCTTGTTCAAGAGGATAGCTCCTCTGAGACCATCTCTCAAAACATTGACTTGAGAATTCCTCGTTTGGAGAGGCTTGAGATACAGGCAATCTCGTCCGGCTTTGCTTACGTTGTCCTAGGATGGAGCTGGTCCACGCCATCATTGAAAGAGATACGTATCTCAACACAGAAGAGATTAACGTCGCTTACCCAGATGATCATCAAAGCCTCATCATTCATGCCTTTGGAGAACCTTGTACTTACCCAATCGTATGGAGACCCATTGAAGAGAGAATCTGAAGCCGATGATCCATTCGCCAGACGGAGGTTCTCAAATCATTCGACAACATTTGACCTTACATTAATCGATCTCTGTGCCCACCACAGAGCGCCCGTGGAATCCTTTGAGTTTGATTTCCCAGCTTGTACTTGGACTGTCCAACGCTGCTTGAGCATAACGTCACAGTTACGTAATGTTAACTCAGTGGGCTGCACAACTCGTTTCGACAACTTTTCCACGCCACAAGGACGGCAACGTCGAGTTAAGGCAGTCATCAGGGATAACAACAAGAACATAACACGGCTCCGGGTTGCTGCAGTCTTGTCACAGGAGGTTGGGGACGGTGGAACCGGTACGGAGTACCTCAATCTTACAGAAGCTGACTACCAGGGTGTAATCCTTACGGTGTCCGTTCCAAGTGATGTCCAAACATCATTACGAGTGCTTAAGATTGAAGGTCGCTTTACTGAGATTCGACTCAGGGGCAAGTTTCCTCATTTGAAGACAATCTCATCAGAGTCCCAGTTTTTGCAAAAACTTCACTCGGAGGATCCTCTTGCTTCAATCACTTCGATTGAGTGTGGGCTCCAAGTTTCTTTCCTCCAGAGCCACTTCCCAAACGCCCTCTTAATTCAACGCCGGTCTTGACATCCGGGTAGATGACCTGGAGTGAGTTGCCACGTCTAGCTTCCAGCTACTATTATACCTTTAACTGAACCACGTGACTTTCTTTAGAAGTTAAAAAGGTACTGGTAGTCTTGGTAGATACTATACACTTGTGACAACAGTGCAGAAACTTAGATGTGATCATTTCATTAATGAATACACCGGTGATGTTAGCAGCCTGGCCAACAACGAGAGAAGAGGTGAATGTTCCGTGGCCAACACAGTCCGTCACTTCGCCCTCAGTTGGGTTCGTAGGGTCATCCATGAAGTTCCAGCCTCCAGCAATCTTGCAACTGGAGCCAATGCATCCGCCAAAGGCCTCGTGGGTGTAGTCGACTCCA
>PPNT02000112.1:0-11472 GCA_003708285.2 Petasospora xylosilytica | reverse complement strand
AGCCTGGAAAACCTAGACGGGGTACCGATCCGCATCGTACGGATCTCAGGAAAGCTGGTAACTTTGTTTGGTGATGGTCTATAGACCATCACGGTTTGATTTGTAGCATGCTTAATATATCCGAAACTGTCTATGTAAAAAAAAAAAAAACATTTTGGCTCCTTCAAACTTCTCTGCTAGTTCATGGTTCTCTTCATAAGCTCTGACCTCTGAGCTTCCATAGCAATGGACCACCAGCAGATCAATTGTGTCCACAGCTAGGTGCCATCACGTAGGGACGCGCGCTCGGAATGGTGTACTTTTTGACTAGAAGCAGCTGCAGACTGAAGAGCTCGTTACAAAACTTATTCATTAAACCATCCTTCAACCGTGTCATGACCAGATCAATAATGCAAGTAAAAACAAATGTATAGCATAGATGCCGACGTTCACTCAGCCATCTCCTCGTCCTTCTTAGAAGGCAGTTCTGTCGTGTTCTGAGCAATGAAGACGTACTTGAACTTGTTGATCATACCTGTCGTACCGTTCCAACCTCTCAAAAGCTCGACAGTCAACTTATCACTCAAATCTGGAATCTCATATCCTGTCTCGTACTCATGGACCTCGTGTTTCTTCTTATTCTCGAGGAGCATCTGTCTGTTGGATGCAGGACGACCTTTACGTCTCTCCTTGATGAGCTGCTCCAGCTCCTCGTCGTCTCTTGTGAGGAAAGCCTCGATGAACAACTTCATATCATCCAGCGTAAATACTTCATTCTCTTTTCTGTTGTTGATGGCCTCTTGTAGGAACTTGATTCTCATCATCTCAAACTCCTTGCGCTCCATGTGCTCAACCTTCTTGTTCTGGATCTTCTGTTCACGGAGTGTCGCTCTGTTCAGCTGTTTGAACTTGCGCCCCTTCGGGTGCATGGCACCCTTGGATTTCTGTATCGTCTTCTGGACCTTCGAAAGGGAATGTTGAATAGGCATAGCGTCTTTTGGGCTCAAATCATTTTGCAAGGGGAGAGAGATGCGCAGAGCTTTGGTGCCAATTTTTTTTTCCTTCCTCTTCTCAATTTCCTAATACAGGAGTTTCCCCTTTTGCACATTTTGTTTTTTCTTTTTTTTTTTTTTTTCACCATATTGACGGTCAAACGACGCTTGAACCCTCATCTCCTGCCTTCACCTTCAAGATTTGTCACGCTCAACTACGCAAAACTCAATTCGCCATGGTCCAGTACACTGAGGAACAGCTCGTCACTCTCCGTTCCGCGGCCGTCGTGCCAACCATTGTGGACTTTGCTGAGTTCACCAAGGCCATCGAGGAGCAGAGGGCTCTTCAGGAGCAGCAGGCCGATGAGTACGAGCCAGCTTCTCGCAGAAGATCCTCCCACGCCGGCAGCAGACCAGCTTTCAAGATCATCCGCAAGCCAAGAGAGAAGGTGTTCGCTCAGCCTGATGAGGATGGATGGGTCACGTTGAACAAGAAGAAGTCCGTCTCCGGTGAGGAGGCCACCCAATCCAGAGATGAGTTCAGGGAGACAACAAAGGCCAAGATCAGACCAAACAACAAGAACATTGGTTCGAGCAAGCCTGCTGACTCCAGAGATATCACTGCCGATAAGCCAAAGTCTACTTTCAACGCTTTCGCCGCTCTGGACTCTGAGGAGGATGAGGACGATTCCGAGGACGAGGAGTAAGCGCGTCCAATCTGCATTGTGTCTTCTCGATGGGAATCAAAGGGGAGAAATCATAAAGAATGGGCACAGCAGATGTTGTCTGAAGTGGTTTCGCTGTTTATACACTTGGGTATCATCTTCTGAGACGCGTCTGACAATGGGTTCCCAACATTGTAATTTTATTCACGAAGGTTGTTTTCACTCTTGACGTTACTTCTGTTTCTTTTTATCTTTTTTGTTTGTGCTTGTTGATGACTTATACATATACATCAATATGTTTGACTGTTGGTGTTGCGTAGGGGTGTGGTAATGGGTCATCTCCTTATGGTCACCGGGTTAGATCGAGCGGTGCTCTTATAATCCTGGCTGTGTATTAAAACAGGATGCTCGCAGAGCGAACAACCGCACGTGTTCTTTTAGTGATACGCCTCTTGTTTGTTCTCATTTGACTGCCCATGTGAACTAAACCGCGATCTAACGCTGAGCATGATCTCATGGAGGCAGAGGCCAGAGGCTAAATGCCGACTTCAAGTCTAGCCTAGATCTCTAGAGAAGTACTTCGACGTATGGAAATGGTATTGCACAGCCCAATGCCCAAGGTGTCAGCTGACCTATACCCTTATTAGATGCACTTGGATCTCAGTTTGAGACTGTGCAATAGGGTCTAGTACCGGAGGTGGCTTCAGAGCTGCCATGTGCTGTCGCCCGCCATATTGCACCCAACGTCCAACGTGGTCGAGATAAGACTCTGTGACTTTCAGTGCTATTTCTTTTCGCTTTTGCTGACTCGGTGAGGCAAACAGCAAACGGGGCTGATACTTTTTAAGCCGATACCAGAGACGTAGGATATGTCGAGGCTGCTAAAAACTCTATTGTTAGAGCGGGCTGTGCCAAGACCACAGCTGTACCCCATGAACAAAGCACAATGGGCCATGAGGGAACCCCCCAGCACTTTGAGCTCGAAAGTAATAAGTGGCCTGTATTCAACCATTATCCCCCAGAAATCTCAGAGCCAACTGGACCACATTTCCACCAAATAACAGAGTGTTTGCTGCCCAACGAGCCGCAACTCCCCGCGACAGCAACTGTGTCACTGTGTCTGGCCGGCTCGGTATAAATAGCAGCCGCAGCCCCCGTGTTCCATCACAAAACCTTCACCTTTCCGCAAGCACCGAGAAACTCTCATCTCTCCCTTCAAACACAGTTGACAACAATGCTTTCCAGTTCAATTGACCCAGAACAGCTTGAGGACACTGTCTACTCGCAGTCCCACTACCACACCTCGGCTGACATCGGCGACACAGACTTCGTCTCCCAGAACAAGTACCAGATCCCACAGGAGGGCCTGCTCAACGAGACTGCCTACCAGCTCCTCCACAACGATCTCTCCCTGGACGGAAACCCAACTCTCAACCTCGCCTCCTTCGTCAACACATTCACCGGCGACCATGCGGAGATGCTCGTCAAGGAGAACCTCGTGAAGAACCTTGCCGATGCCGACGAGTACCCAACAATGATTGACATCACCCAGCGCAACGTCAGCATCCTCGGTAAGCTCTGGAACGGCGAGAGCGGCAAGCCAATTGGAACTGCCACCACTGGATCCTCCGAGGCCATCATGCTCGGTGGTCTCGCCCTCAAGAAGAGATGGCAAGCAAAGATGAAGGCTCAGGGCAAGGATTACTTCCACCCAAACATCATCATGGGCTCCAACGCACAGGTTGCTCTTGAGAAGTTTGCCAGATACTTTGATGTCGAAGCCAGATTGATCCCCGTCTCGGAGGAGTCCAACCACGTGCTTGACTTGAGCAAGATTGAGGAGAACGTTGATGAGAACACTATTGGTATCTTCGTCATCATGGGCTCTA
Organism: Petasospora xylosilytica; assembly: GCA_003708285.2. Lineage (NCBI taxonomy): Eukaryota > Fungi > Ascomycota > Saccharomycetes > Phaffomycetales > Wickerhamomycetaceae > Petasospora > Petasospora xylosilytica. The sequence continues at coordinate 7,947 of PPNT02000112.1, read as the reverse complement.
CCTACACCGGTACTTTCGAGAACGTTGCTGGTGTCTCTAAGCTTCTCGACAAGATTCAGGAAGAGAAGAACATTGACGTTCCGATCCACGTTGATGGAGCCTCTGGTGCCTTTGTTGCTCCATTCTTGTTCCCAGATCTCAAGTGGGATTTCAGAATTCCAAGAGTCTCCAGTATCAACACTTCTGGCCACAAGTTTGGTCTCACTACTGCTGGTCTTGGCTGGATCATCTGGAGAGATGCCGAGCTCTTGCCAAAGGAGCTCATCTTCCAGCTCAGATACCTTGGTTCAGTTGAGGAGTCTTACAATCTGAACTTCTCCAGACCGGGCTTCCAGTCTATCCATCAGTACTACAACTTCCTCCACTTGGGTTTCAATGGATACAAGGGCATCCACCATACTTCACTGAGAAACGCTCGTGTTTTATCGAACTACTTGGAAAAGACTGAGTACTACGAGTGTGTGTCCCTCATTCACCGCAAGAAGGGTGACTTACACTACGATGCTGGAAAGGTCGACGCCAACATCTCAGCACAGGAGAATGACGAATCTTACTTCAACGAGGGATTGCCAGTCGTTGCATTCAAGTTCACTGATGTCTTTGCCAAGCAGTACCCAAACATCCCACAGTCCATCGTGTCCACCCTTCTCAGAAAGCGTGGTTGGATCATTCCAAACTATCCACTTCCAGCATCCGAGGAGCAGACTGAGATCCTGCGTGTCGTTGTGAGAGTTGAGCTCGCCGGTGACTTGCTCTACAGACTCATCACTGATATCATCAGAGTCACAGAGTCCCTCATCAAGAGCGACGAATTGTACAAGAAGAGCGTCAGCGCAGAGTCCACAAGTGAGCAGAAGGGATACATCTACGCCTTGCTCAACTCCATTGCTTCTGGTGGTGAGGAGAGCGTCAACACTGCCGAGGAGAAGGAGAACCACAAACGCAACCACCACACCACATTCAAGGGTACTTGCTAAGGTCTGAACATAAGTCATAACGTCGTAAAAATTAAAATTCGATTTGCCCCTAGTCTCGAAGCATTCATCCACGTAGCCTCTTGAGTTCCAAGTACTGTTCCTGTGCCTTTTGCTCGGCTTGGACAAGAACATCAACCTCCTCTCTCAAGGTCTCTGCCCTGGTGTTTACAGCCACCTGTTCACAATCACGTAGCATCTCCATGGCCGTGAGTGCCCTGTCGACATCCTTCATCTCATGAAGTTGCTTGACCGCAGCATCAACAAGCGTATCGTTCCTCTTGGAGTATCCTGCAAACTGCTTCGTGAGCGATTTCTCAAGCTTATTACTCGACTCCACAAGGGACTGGAGCTCTGTGATGAGTGATGATGTGTCAAGTTCGAGTGCGTAAGACTTCTCGTGTGCCTTTGTGAAGCCCTCCTGAAATGCGGTGAGTTCCTCTGGGTTGATCTCTTGGGCAATCTCAGATTGTACACTTCTCAGTGAATCCTCATCAAGGTCATGAAGAAGTGTAACTCCCGTGCCGTTGTTCATCTTGTTGTAGTCTGATCTGATGAGTTTGAGCATCTCCTGCTTGATAAGAGCCAGCATCGGTTCTTCGTCTTGTGTGGAGATATCAACATCGCCAATAATCATCGGTATTGGAAGCTCCTTCTGCACTGCCTGCGATCTTCTGAGAAGAGCTTTCTTCTCATTCTCTTCCTGTTTCAGTTTGGCCAATCTGATCTTTTCGCCTTGGTCTTCCAAAAGCACATGCTCTGTCGTAGCATCATCTTCCGGTTCGCCATCTTCCACTTCAATCTCATCTTCATCGTCAACAAGTTCAAAGTCATTCTTTGGCTTTGGAAGAGCAGCAAGCTTTTCCTTGATGGACATCTTGACATCTTTGACAACTCCACTTGATGGCTGAAACTCAGCCGACTTCTCGTCGCCCAAGTTGTCCAGATCTGCCTCCTCAGCAATCAGCAACGCCGACTGAGTACCCTTCTCCTCTATGATCTTCTGGGCCACGGCAGTGATTCTGTCATCAATACTTAGGCCTTGTCCAGCAGCCTTCTGTTGTAACTTGTTGCGAATCTCCTCGTCGTCAAGCTTGGAGAGATCGTTCAGCTCAGTCTCTTTGAACTCAGGTTCTGGGAGCTCCAACTTGCGTTTCTTGAAATTCTGTTCATCAGCAGCAAGACGTGCCTCCTTCTCGACTGTAGTGGCCTGCTGTTGTTGTTGACCTTTGCCCTTCTTGGACTTCTCCTTACGCGTGTCGTCCTTCACACCAGAGAGATCAACTTGGCGCTGGAAATTTCTGAGACGGGTGTCATTCTCATGTGTTTCTTCCGTGGTGTCATAGAAGCCCTCAGTAGGTCTGTGCTCAAAGTGAATGTCAGCGTTGTAATCGACCTGTGTGGCAAACTTCTTCTTTGGTGCTTTGAGCTTGGTTGTGATTCCCGCCTGCTTGAGGTCACGTCTCTTCTGTAGAAGTGCGATTCTCTTGCTCTCTTCAAGCATCCTTTCACGGGCTTTCCTGGTTGCCTTCTTGCCTCGTGTGTTGGCGAGTCTTGCTCTGGCTTCGCTGAGCATCTCCCTCTCATCATCGGCCATGTCAACGGCATCTGGGATGGCTTCTCTGTGTTCAGCATTGACGTTGAGTTGGCCAACTTCATTCGATGAGGATCCAACTGCTTTTCGAGTCTCAGCACCAAGGCCTGCGAGTCCAAACTCGTTGCCTCCTTCAACTCCAGCAGCCTCATCAAGGAGTTGTTGATATCTTTCAACACACTGGGTGGCAGTTCTTCCGAGAGCTTGTGAAATCGTCTTCCATTGGTTGGGGAAGTTCTTTGCGAGTTGCAAAAGCTTCTCATCTTCTTCTATACTCCAGTCTGTCTTTCTGATACGAGGATCCAAGTATTCTTGCCATCTTGCACGACACTGTTTGGCGGTCTTCTTCGGCAGAAGCGTAGAGACACGAGCCCACTGTGCCAAACCATACTTTGAAATGGCGGCTTTGAGCACTTCGTCCTCAGCGTTACTCCAGGCACCGCCTTTGACGTAAACGGGGACCATGATTGATTTGCCTTTGTTTCCGCCCTGTGACAACGGTGATCTTTGCGCCTCGTTCTTGCTGTTTTGACTTTACCGCACTCTCGGATTTTTTGCAAAAAGTTGAGCCGCCGAGAGGACACTTCACCACAACAACAGACACACAAGCACACGGCGGCAAGCTTCAACACGCGTATCTCTTCTTCTAAGGCATCGCACATTCATCCGTGTGGCCCATTGATCTGCTTCCCCGGCTCACCACGCGTTTTCAGCCTCTCGCTCTCTGAAGCGCCCACCACATACTCCCAGCTGAACTTGCCGAAGAACAGGGTACAATGCCGCTCTTCCAGCCTAAGCACCAGAAGTTGATTCTCCAGTGCTATCCGCCGGGCCGTGGGTTTGACAAGAAGCCAAACTCATCCGAGCTCAGTTACTTGCTCTACTATGCCTCCACCAGAAGAGTCAAGCTCGAGAAGGTTGGCCGCTTCCTTGAGAAGAAGAACGCCACGGATATTTCACGTGGCAGAACGGGCAACGTCCAGGTCACTTTGGAGCTCATTGATGCCTTGATGCAGAAATGTCCAGACGATGTCAATGTCTTTGCAGAGAACGCCGTTGCTATCTTGACCTCCGTTGCGGCCAGTGGTGATTTGGGTCTTTGCCAACATGCCGAGCCGGTCTACCATACATTCTGCATCACACTGAACGACGTGCTCATCACTGGTGACCAGCACTTCGTCGAATCCTTTGTCGGACTCACACAGCGACTCTTCAACCTTGGTCTTGCTCCGCACAACGCCAACCCAACCGAGTGGAAGGCCATTGCACTCAAGGCGGCTGCAAGTTTTGCCTTATCCAGGTTCATATCCCTGGGCAAGGGCAGAGAAGCGTTGAAGTCGGCCATTCCTCTTGTTGTCAATGAGATTCAGAAAGACTTCACTGAGGATACTTTGCTGAAGAGAATTGCTTCGCACGGCTCTGAGCAGCACTCTCTGTCGAGATTCAACACGGCTAAAACCACACCGAAGTCCGATGAGCCGGGAACACCAAAAGAAATCAACACGGATGACATGGCTATTGCCGCTTTGAAGTCCTTTTTCCACACCACTTCCACTACACAGCTCATGATCTGCACCAAATTGGTCTCTGCTTACTTGGGCAAGAACGACGTTGACCACGATTGGGCGTCTGCTATCACTGAAATGGTTGCCAATTGGATCCCGGTTCAGTTGAGGTTCATCGTCTTGAGTGTCTTGATTGGAGAACTTCATAAGGATGGTAATCCAAAGGAGCAGTTGGTGTACTTGCATATCCTTTCCCGCCTGCTGTCGTCCAACGTCAGTTTTGTTGGATTGGGCCTTGATGATCATCTGCGTAAGCTTGTGGAGCACCAGGTCTACTTGATTGACACAGAGAGCACCAACAAAGAGTTGATTCGAGCTTATGCCGAGTCTATTGGGTCTCTTGCATCTCACGTGTACTACCACGACCACGTTGTCGACATGGTTGCTGCTCTGCTTGTCAAGTTGAAGGAGTGCTCTCAAGCTCCGACAAAGAATTTCAAGTCCATTGTTATGGTGTTGCTGGATGACATCAAGAACGTGTTGGTCACATCACACACTCATGCAACTGTTCAGAGAACAATGGTTTCACTCGAGTTGTTTGCTGATACATTCCCATTGCTCTCATACAACGAGTCTACGTTGTCCTTTGATGAGAACTTCCTTATCCGCAACAAGTACATTGACTTATTGATTTCAGTTATCGAGTTGGAATACAACAAGGACGATGCCATCTCACCGGACCACAAGCATATGATTTCTGGTGCCAGAGTCAGCGTCATCAACCAGTTCTATGAGCAGCTTGAGAAGTGTGCCGAGCTTCCAGAGGGTTCCAACTTTGACTCCTTGTTGACATTAATTGATCTGATCTCTCAGAAGTTTGGCATTAACGCCATTGTTAACGTTGTTCCTTTCTTGCTTCAATGGCAACTCCCAGAGGGTGTCACTGGCAGATCAGCCGTCTTGAGAGACAACTTTGGATACTGCATTCTCTACTGCACATCCAAGGCGCTTCATTTCGGTGACCTTGTCGAACAGACTCTTGCAAGAATTGACTACCGCAAATCGAACAACACATGGATTGTCTCATCCACCATACCACTTGAAAAGAGCGGTAGCTCCCCCCAATCAACATTCACAAAAGAACAACTCAACGATTACTTCAACCACACAAGCCTGGACAAGTATCACGAGACAATATTCACCACCCATTACAAGTACAACAACTCCAACAGTACCACGGATAACGAGACAGACTTTGACGCCCACAACTCGTCCTTCATGTCCAACACTGATTCTCAGAACGTTTCTTTGGCGAACTTGCTCCAGCCTACTGTTATCCTGAGCAATGATAACAACAGCATCAAGTCTGCGCCTCTCTCAGCCAGATCACTCCTCATCGGACGACTCCATGCTCCAAAGGTCCAGGAGTTAAGAAAGGCGATCTCGGGCTCCTCTCTGAAGATGAACGGCTTTGCCAATGGGTCTCACTCCAATGGCAACGGGACTGCTGTCTCCAAACAGCGCACTGATGCTAGAACGTTGTTGGAAGACTTGAGCTTGGGTGATGATCTTGAGGATCAGGGTGCATTGACTCTCAGAGCATAATGAAATATGCTGTTTGTACTAATTTGAATGACTAATATGAACTAAAATGTGTGTATTGTTCGTTCTGTGCTTCGCGTTATCATTTCTCAACCAGCTCGGCATCACCCACGAGCACCGGAAGGTTCTTCTCAATCCAGAACTTGACCATTGCATTACAAGCGTTGAATCTCTTGGTTCCCAACAGTTCACAGAATAACAGAGTGTACTCTCTTGGTGGCATCTCAGGACCTGACCATGGAACAAACTCCGCTTTGCTCTCGGCGCTTCTGAACACCTCCACCAGCTTCTCAATCTTTGGTCTGATGTCGGGCTGTGTGACCCAGATCAGCGAGCAGTACATAGCACGGTATGCCTCCTGGTTCAGGTTGTAACGAATCATGCGCAGAAGTGACGGAAGGTCCTGGGACACGCGGAAGGCGTACTCTGTCTCGTTGACGTAGATGTATGGGTCAAACAGCGCATCCTGAACGATGTCAACATTGGAGTTGGCAGACTTGATTCCATCGATGGTGGATTGATCGAGGCTGAAGGCATATGGGTCGGAAGCAAGATACTTCTTATCCATGGCCGTAACAATTTCGAGAAGAGAGGGAGGATTCACTGGCTCTGGATCCGCTGGTGCTGGTTGTGTCTCTTTGGAAGCCTCCTCACGCTTGGCCTGCTCCTCTAGAGAAAGCTTCTCGAAAGACTCGCTGTATGATGGAATTGAGGAAGACATTGATGGATTTGTGTGTTCTTTGATGCTTTCGCAGTGTATACATCGATCAATCAGGCATGGAGATGGCAGGTGGCTTCTTATATAGCCTCCCCGGATATTAGAGGAGGGGCTGTACCTTGATAATATTTTATTTTTTAGCCTGCCCCCACACCCCACAAACAATTACACCTGACATGCTACGCTTCTACGTTTCTTGGAGCACTGCCTCATTCAACAATATAGATTCAGTAATCATCGTCACTCTCGTCATCGCTGTCTGTCCAGCCATGCTCGTACTCAGCGGCGAGTGTCTCCAGCTCATCAATCATGTCCCCGCGCTCATCTCCCCTGACGAACTTTGAAACAAACGTCTTCATCTCTAGAAGGGACTTTCTTGGAGCCGATGTTGACGCCATGGAGAGAACAAGATCATCATGTTTGGAATGGATACCCTCTGGGTATGAGCTTGGTGTAGCGAATGGGATGCTGCTTGTGTATGACGTCTGGGTTCTATCGGTCTTCTTGTCACTCAGCTCATGGTCTTTCGAGTCCGAGGTGGAGGAATCAGATCCAGATTTCCTTGTGATTGTTGACTTGGAAAATGTATGTGGATCTTTCTTTGTTGGGAAGAATGTGGAGGAGAAGTCGAATGTTATGGTGCCTGTCTTGGCCTTGACTGATGATACAAGGCGTCTGTTCGTTCCGAGAGTTATTTTCGACTCGAAGGTGTGGAAAGAGCAGGGCTTTTCTCTCTGAGATCCCAGAATTTGGACTGACTCAAATACAAGGTTGTTCAATGCTGAGGTCTGCCACATGCTGGAATTGACAAATCCATCTGGGAGGTTCTTCGGTGTGGAGAGTGGGATGAAGAGAGACGAGTTCTTCTGGAGTTCCAAGAACGATCTCACTCTCGATAGAGTGTCCTTTGGCGACAGAGAAAGCGTTTCCTTTGAATCAAACAGCCCCCAAGTGAATATCGAACTTTTGGGGTTGTAGTCGTCCCTCAACTCGGAGAGCATGGCACTGGAAAAACCACCCCAAGCCGAGTCAATTTCCGTTGTAACGTTGATTCCATTCAGCATGTCACACTCCTCCAGACTCACACGATATCTTTCCTCCAGGAACTCAATTCCAACGCCTTCGTTAGTCCACTCGTTCACTCCAACTTCGTAGCCGACAAACTCCCTCTGTTCTCCCAGGGCAAGAGTTCCCTTTGGGTACTTGTCCGGGTCAAATTTCCAGTTCTCGATCGAATTGAACGACTTGGGCTCAAATATCACTCGTGAGAAGTCTGACCAGTACTTTGTATCCTTTGTCGAGAGTTGTGGAAGCTGTGTACCTTGGTCCAGTGCAATCTGGTAGGCACTCTTCTGGACTCTCTCCCTCTTGATGACGTGCTCATGTGGATCCGATGGCACTTCAGCAGTCTGTGCATATTCATACTGGCCCAGACTTCCAAACCCACCTGACAAGTCCCATATGTGAGCTCGAGGTACCAGAGCCTGCTCCACTGATCCAGGCCCCAGACTCTCTGCAAGATGAACTGAAGAGCTCACCTCCACCACCAGCAGT
>PPNT02000111.1:0-11594 GCA_003708285.2 Petasospora xylosilytica | reverse complement strand
TCGTCTGGTGGGGTCTGGTACACTCCAAAGCCCGTGACTGGGATCTCGTATCCACTTGAGAGTTTGTACTTAGAGTCCTTGGTAAGTGCCATTGCTGTTGTGGTCTGAGTCGTTGTTGCTCAGACTGTGGCGGGCTCAATTGAGTGGGGAAAGACCTCCTTTTTATACCGGCAGAAGAGGTTGCGGTTGTATGACCGCTTTGGGAATGGATGACGTAAGCAAGTATACAGTCGGAAAAAAAAAAAGCATCAGGTCCGTAGTCCATAACTGCTAGCGCCCACTTGAAGTCTCTACACTCTCTCGTCTGAAGGTCTCATAATGGATTCTGGGAAGAAGGATTCACCGAAATTCGGAAATAGTTTGTTCATGATTATGGCCATACACCGGGATGGTATATGAGTTGGGCGACCATCATTAATGTATTGAAATCTGGAGGATCAGGTTGTTTGATCATTTGATCTAGAGACTAGCACAAAGGCATTTTCCTGAACTCTTACCTCTTACCATAAGCTATCACTATGGTTATGGGTAAGAGGTTATGGGTTATGTGTGGCCTGTATGGAAAAGTGCCTAAGCTAGTGTCAACCTTCTATCCGCAGCTGTCTTCCCAATTGATCGGCTTGATACTACATCACGGCAGGACAAGGGGGAGAACTCGGCATGTGAATACAAATTTCGGGAAGCAATTCTCATTGTTCCTGGCAGAAGAGTTATTTTGTAGTGAACGCTGATCCATGATCCGGTGATGTTATAACTAGCGACGTCATACTTTACAGAGATTATCAAGAGATGTCATTAGTACAATTATGCACCATCATAATATTGTATCAGTAAAGCAAGTTAACTGAAGCCCGTGTGGCTATAGCCTTAAGAGTTGCGTTCCAAATCCCGCTTCTTGAAGCGCACCATGTGCTCGAGACCCCTCAAGATCGTTTCATCAGCAGAGCCTTCATTTGACAACAGCAAAATAGCATTCACACTGAAGGATTCCTCAGCCAGAAGATACCGTAAGGTGTCGTCGTAGAGTTCTTCCGTCACCTTCTCCTGGGCTTTGATCGCGTTGAGGCGGTTCAAAGCCGCGGCTCGACGAGTAAGCGCCTTCTCAATGAATACATCAGATAGTGTATCAGCCATCACTCTCTGTTCCTTAAACTTCTTGGCGGCAGCTTCCCTGTTGCGGGTAGCCTCTTCGGCCATGCGTGCTTGAGCGAGTCTGACCTCAACGTTGTAGAGAGGTAATCTGTATGTGCCATCAGCAATATCTGGGTGGTTGTAGAATGCGGCATAGTTGTACTTCTTGAAGAATCGGTAGTCCCAACCACTGTTAATCATCCTGGTGATCATATCACTGGTGACTGATCCCCCCTCGTTGCCGAAACGCTTGATCTCCTCATCCGTGGTCTTGCGAAGCCGTGTTCCTGGGTCTTGTCTGTAACCCAGTCTCCCGTCCTCTGTCATATCGATACCACTGATGTTTCCAATTGCCATCATGCACCTGTACAGCGATTCAAGACGTTTGCACTGACGCTCGATCTTCTTCGTAGGCTCCTTCTTGAGACTGTTCTCCAAATGGGGGAATCGCTCGATGAGCATCTCGTAAAGCTCTTGGGTTCCTGCTGGGGTGAAGCGAGTGTTGGAAGTGTCGTTCTCACGTGAACGGAAACAAACTTGTGTCACCAATTGGCAGAGAAAAGCCATCTCTTCCTGGTTCCATTCTTTGTCTTCGTTATCGTCCTCTGCTGCGGTTGTCGTGGCAGGCGTTGTTGCTTCAAGGGCTGGGTTGTGTTCAGAAGCTGGCTCTTGGTGTGGTGCGACTTCTGGATCTGTTGAAGTTGGTGCCACCTCTGGATCTGATGGTATTGGAGCCACTGTGCCTGTCGATTTGGTACCAGTAGGGGTGTTGCTGAGCGTGTTGACATCGACGGCACCAACGGGAATTCTGTGGGTAGTTTTCTTCTTGATCGACGTTGGTGGTTTCCATACACGCAACACAGGTTCTTTGGAGTTGGAGTGTGGGGTATCCTTGGGGGGCATGTTTGCTTACTGGGTATTGTATTGGGGGCTGATTGGCTCCTTCGTGGTTGAGAGTTGGGAGTGGAGAGTTTGTTCCCTTTGGCACCTTTGACGCGTCGAGAAAATCAACAAAGCACAACAAACAAACAAGCAGATTCTTCAGCACCCGAGAGTAACAATTAGCCACAGTTGTAAGATGATAGTCATGCATTTCGTATTTGAGAATCAGTGCTCACTTAACAAACACCACGAGCTTCTTCTCCGGTGCAACGAAGAAGGACTTGATCTGTGGATGCTCAAACACGGTTGGCAACGGCAGCTCGAGGTCCTTGGCCGTGTATCGTGGATTTGTGTTCTTGAGGATAAGTGTGTTTGTAGTGCGATCGAGGGTGAGGTCATAGTCCAGAGAAGATGTGTTCTGGGAGGTGATGGTGACCTGGAGGGCGTATCCGTTCTGTGAAGTCTTGTGCATTGTTGTGGTGTATTGGAGCTTCTCCCTCGCTGGCTCTGATGTCTGTGGTGTGGGTGTTGTTCGTGCTGGTTTGGGATCCAGTGACATGTCCTCGATCTCCTGGATCAGTGGTTGTTTTGATGGTTCAGGCATCAAAGCCTCAAGTCCCACTTCAGACTCCTCATCCTCCATGCCTCGCTTCACCTCCAACAGGTCGTGGACGCCGTCGATGTGTGTCTTCTCCTCGTGGAGCTCCATCTCCAGCGGCGTGCCCTTGGACACCATCTTCGGTATGCTCATCTTCTCACGGTCCAAGACACACTCAGCAGCCACTTCGACGCTCTCGAGACACCACTCGATGACGATCTCGCGGAGCTGGTTGTGCTGCTGACACGAGCGCATGGCGGCGGTGTTCATGGCGCAGTCAAACACGACACACGCGTCGCCCTTCTTGTCCGTGTCGGCTCTGCTGTGAGATGTGGCGATGGGAACCTCCCAGCTGTCGTTCATGATGAGCTCAAAGGTGGTGGAGGGCTCGAAGGGCGTCGGTGGCGCTGGGACTTCGGGGGCATCGCAGACGTTGATGAACACCTTTGTGAGTGGAGGCTGTGGCAGGAGACGCGACGGCTGCAGAAGCCGGGTCTTGACGACGAAGTGTGGTGTCGGGGTGAATGTGACTGCGGGCATCGTGTCTTCCACAGTCAATGACCTCGTTGTTTATCGTGTTGATGAGAAGAAGCAGCCAAATTAAACTGGCGTTGTCCGAAAGGAGAAAGTCTTTTCGCGTAATCTTTTTTGGCGGCCTGTCAAGATGAAGGCAGCAGCCTTTGTGTGATTTCTATAAAAGGACTGGAATACCCGAGATTGAGCCCATTATGAGCTCTCCAGTATCACCATCCCACATTATGTCAACAAGAAGAGCCTCGTCCTCGTCGCTCAAGTTCAACACACAGCATCTGCTCGCCGAAGAGCCCCCCTTCTACGGCTCCACACGCTCCACCAGGGGCAGAAGATCACGGTTCCAGCGGGGCCAACTGGGAGCCATAGAGGACTCCATCAACGATGATGACGACTACGAAGCCTCCATTGACACACAGCTCGAAGATGAGCCCAAGATCACGATCCAGACAGAGCTCCACGCCATTGTCTCCGCGTCGGTGCCACTCTCCCTCACATTCTTCTTTGAGTACCTCCTCGCCGTCAACTCTCTGTTCCTGATTGGCCATTTGGGAGCCAATGAGCTGGCCTCGGCCTCACTCTCCGTGATGACTTTCAACGTTACTGGAATGGCGGTGTTTGAAGGAATGTCCACCTGTCTGGATACCTTCTGCTCACAGGCGTTTGGCGCAGGCAAGCTCGACAAGGTGGGGCTCTACTTCCAGCGATGCACTGCTATGATCACGTGTATCTCGCTCCCGATCTTCGCTGTGTGGTGGGAAAGCAAGTACTTCCTTGGTTTCATGATTCCAGCATCGGAGGAACACCTTCTTGAGATGTCACAACAGTATCTCCGCATTCTCGTGTTTGGCGCACCAGGGCTCATCCTCTTCGAGACGGGGAAGAGATATCTCCAATCACAAAAGATCTTCCATGCCTCAACATATGTCCTATTCTTCTGTCTCCCACTCAACTTGATCCTCAACTACACCCTGATCAACACACTCGGATTCATCGGCGCACCTATCGCCATCTCGATCACGTACTGGTGCATGTCCCTCCTTCTCCTGCTCTACGTGGTTTTTGTTGATGGCTCACAATGCTGGAATGGGCTGAACATCCGTCGTGCCTTCAAGCACTGGTCCCCAATGCTCTCCCTTGCCCTCCCAGGACTCGTCATGATCGAGTCAGAGTACTTGTCCTTTGAGATCCTCACCGTCTTCGCAGCACATTTCGGCACAGTCTCACTCGCAGCGCAGAGCATCGTCTCCAACGTTGGCTCTCTCACATACCAGCTTCCCTTTGCTGTCGGATGTGCCATCTCCACCAGAATCGCAATCTACATCGGCTCAGGCTCCATCCACGCCTCCAAGATCGCCGTACGGATCTCGTTCCTCGTCGCAGCCGTCGTGGGCTCCGCCACATGCCTCACAATCATCCTCCTGAGGAAGCCACTCGTGCTGCTCTTCTCGAGTGACACAGAGGTCATACACCTCGCAGTCAAGAGCATGCCCATCCTCGCGGTGAATCAGCTCGCAGACACAGTCAACATCATCGCTGCGGGCGTGCTGAGATCACAGGGCCGCCAGAGAATCGGGAGCTACTTCAATCTGGCGTCCTACTACATCGTTGCGTTACCACTGGCGTACTTCCTCGCATTCACCTGTGATTTGGAGATTGCAGGGCTCTGGCTTGGATTGGGAGCTGGTATATCGCTGCTCGCCATCTCAGAGGCTGTGTGTGTCGTCAAGAGTAATTGGCCTCATATCATGCGTGAGGCAAGGGACAGAGAGGATGAGCCCGAGGAAGTGGTGATTGATGATGATAGCACCATTGCATCGGGAAGAAGCTCGCTGTATGAGGAGGATGTGTGATTGAGTACATGGTACAGTCTACTAGATTTGATTATGTGTGTTGACACCAACGTAGTGATGGTGGAATTTGTATTGGGAGATGGAACAAAGCTCGAAGGCAAGCACCGTAAGATCAGGCTTGATCTCCTAGAGAGCTTGTAATCCCTGGTGACGCTGGTTTGGATATAAGCTGGCTGTTGTAAGTGTACACCCGGATAAGTCCTGAGTCCTGAGGCAGAAGGCAGCTTGAACCAAGTACGTCGAATATTTGAACAGATGTCGCAGGAAATGCTGTGCACCATGCTATTCGGTAACTGGAGTCTGATAGACTGGTTGGTTGTTAGAGAAGAGATTATCTCTCACCTTCTTGATTCTTTCATGAGAGAAGAGAGTTTGAACTTTTTTCTTTTTTTCGCCAGCGCGCAGTAGTGGCTGGCAGGCTGGCAGCTGCCTTGACTAATTGAGGCTCGCACCACTAATTCGGATGTACTAAATTCGGTGCATCGATGTCTAGACGTAGTTTAAGAGAGATCTGAGTTAAATGGTTTGCTGTCCGTCTTTTTTGGTTCAATTATCCTTTGTTGTACTTTGTTCTACTAGTTAATGGCCCTCTCTGCAATTATCACCATTTATGGGGTTAATGAACAGACTAGTGATATTTGGCTTCGGCCGTCACTGGTATCGACATTAATCATGCAAATATACGCTCCTAACATGCCCAGACCATCCTCGAAATACACTCTATGTATACAGAACGCCTACAAAAGTCTGATTTGGTTGTGCCACCAGATCAAGTGGAAATCGTGTATCAATCATCAACGACGAGTCTGATCTTCGACACCCAACTGAGTCCTGAAGAATCTGTACCCGCCGTTGTGAAGAGTTGAGTAATGCTCATACAACGTGTAGTGGAGAATGGACGATGAATAGATGTTGTCTTTCTTATCCGGTATCCGGTATCCACGATTCCACGTGCGGTGTGCAAAGCATAGAATGTTGCAGAGTCGACAATTCGTGGATATCCATTGATCCAAAAGATCAGGAGAAATGATCAAACTTCACTGATTCGCAGTTGTGAAAGAATGCAGCAGAAAGAAGATCATATATAGCTCAACTCTCAATGTATCGACGAGGAAACTTGAAATTTGAGTGTGGCCATCTTTTGTCACCGACAAGAAAGAAGAAAAGAATTTCTCCCGGCGCAACAAAGCATGCACGTGACTCCCACGTGATCAGTTTATATGTCAAGAGTTCCCAGCGACAACACCGAAGTGGAGGGCCGACTAAGGCTCGTGGATTGTAGATAATATAATCCAAATCACCGACGTGTATCGTGTATCGTGTATACAACCAGCTTCTCCAACATCAAGAGCATCACTTCATAAACGACACTATCGAAAGAGTTGCATGACAACCGGCAGGTGTGTCACGAATCTCTTCCTTTCTCTCTCTCTCTCTCACTCTCTCTCTCTCGAAGGGCCATCACAAACCACCAACATAGTCACCTGAGCCACAACTCACAACCCATAGCCATATTCTTCCATCCACATCTCATCAAGGAAGTCAAATTCTGAAAGCAGAAGCGCGTTGTCTCCAAACTGCTCCTCGACATCTTCACCCACGTCATTCTGTTGAACGTGGTGCTGCAAATCTGGTTCTTGTGCCTCGGGTATCCCCTCTTGCTCGTCAGCAGCCGGTGATGGATCTGGGTTCAGTGGCTCTTGTTCATGATCATCATCAACAAGACCGTCTCTGCCGCTGCTTTGATATGCATCGTCATAGAAGGGAACAGAGTCCCAAACAACCAGCATCCTAGCCTCTTCAAACAACCCAAAGACCCGCAATGATGTGTCAACAATGGGTGGAGTCGGGGGGTGAGGAGCCGTATCGTTCGTTCCAGTGTCTGTGTCTGTGTCTGTGGTCAAACCTGGTGTGGTTGATTCGCTCGTTACACTGAGATCTTGTTGTTGCGGCTGTTGTGGAAGTTTCTTATGCTGCTGTTGCTGGTACTGCTCCTGATGCCGCGGTTCAAGAGATTGCTGGGCCTTCTGGGATTTCTGGGCTTTCTGGGCTTTCTGGGGTCGCAGGGGCTGCTGGGGACCGATCTCGATATGCGCTGCTCTTGAAAAGCTCAAGCCGTACCTCTGCATTGCCTGTTCAATTCTCTGTTGGATGCGAACTTGTTCCTCGTTGGCTTGTATCAAATCCCTCACAAGAGCCTCGAATGACGGTGCACCAGGCTGCTTCTCAAAAGGAAGTGGCTGAATATCAGTCTTGGAGGTATGGAGAGTCTTTGATAACTGTTCAAGCTTGTGAGTGTGACTGTTCGTTAACCCCTCAAGCAGTGAAAATTGGCGGTGTCTCAAGTAGAACAGCTGACTGAGCTGAGCGCCCTCGTCCTCGTTCAGATCCGGTTGAACACCAGACATTGGTTGTGCATCAACTTGTGTTCCATGTTGTGTATCACCGTTGTGCTCATGATCTCCTTGATTATTGGTCTGTGGAATCTGTTCTCCGCCATCCCTGTTCGGCAAACCGTGTTGGGTTGAGCTCATTGGATCCACCGATGGCATGTAGAGGTTCTGGGAGAGGTCCAGTGGAGGGGCTTCGGTGTAAGCTGGCTGTAGATTCACTGGCTGTTCATGTGGGACAAATAGCAGTGACGGCTGGTACTGCTGGTAGAGTTGTGAGCGCACATAGCGGCCTCGCAGATGATATTCCTCATACTGTTGCCGTTGGATCCGTTGCTGCTCCTCATAACGTTGCTGCCGTTCCGATTGCTGCTGAAGAATCTGCCGTTGTACTTCCTCTCGTTCTCGCTCTCGTTCTTCAAGCCGCCGTTGCTGAGACTGTTCACGTAGTTGTCGTGCTCGTGGATCCTGCGCAAAGAACGGCAGAGGATGATCGTCTTCCACTAACACGTTTGACCGATTCTGCTGGTACTGCGCATCAAGCGCTATCATCTCCTCTCGCTGCTGACGTCGTTCCTCCTCCTCCTCTCTCCTTTTGGCTTCTCGATACCACAGGTATGGCTCTTCATCATTGGCTTCTTGTGACCTCAGGCACAGCTGTTCTCTGTGGATGTCCATACGGTATGGCTGGTTGGAGGATCCCAGGGTCATGTGGAGGCGAAGTTCATCTTGAAGGTCTGGAGGGCCAGGTGCTTCTTGTTGATGAATGCGACGAATCTCAGGTGGGATCTTCTGGTCCTGGTGGGTGTGCTGGAATCTCTGTGGATCTTGGACAAGGCCGGGGTTCTGCTGCGGGTGCTGCTGGCTGTTTCTGCTGGAGCCGCTGTCGTTCGTGCTGGGGTACATGATGTCTGCTGGAAGAAGAAACTTCCTCCACTTCGTATCGGCCAATGAAGAAGTAAACACCGCCACTCTGAGCTCCTTTTTGTTCCACTCGGCGGCAAACACGCTCCGTCACCGAAAAGTAAACAAACATGAGAGCCGGTTCTGTGGCGCCGACTTCGAAGAACCAGCGCTTAAGGCCGCTAGTAGATCCTACTACGGTCACAAGCGATTCTGGCTCTCTTTGCCTCCAGTATCTGCTTCATTATTTCTGTTTTTGATGATATTGTCGCCGTAGAATTGGTTGCTGTCGGCTGTCAAGTTCAACTTTTTTTTTTTCATCCTGCTCGCGGCGTCATGAGGGATCCCCGTGGGGAAGCTGGAGCTAGTGGACTCTCTGGTGGGCACTATGGCGTTTCAGCTACAATGACTTACCAAGTGATCAATGGCCTTTTCATTAATGATTACAATATTAAGCATTAGTAATCACAAACATAAACTAGTACTTGTGAGGCTGTGGTGGAACCCACTTAGGAGCACATCTGATGCGTCCATACGATGGACCGTGGTATGCACGAAGGGGTATCTTTCTTGGAGGACCTGGGATAATAGGAGACGAGATAATCTCAATGTCCAATAACTCCTCACTTTTCCGCTTTTTGAGGCTCTGGGCCTCGCTCTCCTCATCAGCAGCACACACACACCTTCCGACTCGCCGTCTTGTTCACACTCGGTGTTCCAGCCCTCGGTGGCTGTGCTTTCAAAACTGGAATCAGACTCAGACTCACTGTCCGAATCACCTACATTCTGCTCATCACCAAAGTGAGTACTGGAAGCATCGTCCTCATCAAAGTCATCAGAGTCATCAGAGTCACCTTCAGCGGTGCCAATGTCACCATCCTCATCACGCTCACCATATCTTTCTCCGCCTTCAGTACTTTCAAGATCGCTGCCCGTTTCATCAGAGTCATCACTGCCAAGATCACTCTCGGTATCAGAGACATCCTCAACATAGCGGTGGCTTCCATCTGGACATGAGTAAACAAACTGACGGGAGAGGAGCGTAGTGTCGTCATCAGACTCATCCTCATCAATCTCATAGTCAGAAATTCTAAGTTTAGCGTTCACACGAGGAAGTCTATCTTTCAATAATGCGAGGATCTCCGTGTTTGGCATGCCTGGAAAGAATGGCCGGTTATCGTAGGAGGGCTCTTGAGCCTCGGTCTCGAGCTTGACTCTCTTGTAGGCGCTCATTGTTGATCGGTTGTGATTGTTGAATGTGCTTGTAAACTTGATCATAGAAGTCATGGCGAAGGAATCAAATTGTTCACTGGCCGATCTATAACCTATAATGTCCTCTCTGTGTTTTCTGTCCGGACAGAAAACTCAAAATGCTCTCAACTGCCATGTGGGGCCGGCTTTCTGTCTCTGATTGGCGTATAGAACGAGTTCGCGTATTCGCGAATCCGGTAAGGGCACTCTCTCCATAACCTATTGCCCAATCAAACCACCTAAATGTCACACTTTTTCATAAGTTTAGCCTACAAAACATTCTCAAGATGATTAATGGATGCATGCAATTTTGTCTATTCCTAAAGATTAACCGAACAACTTCAATCCGTCCTCCTTCAACAACTCCTTTTCCTCATCCTCCTCATCTTCGTCGCTGCTTCCCTCATCGAAATCAACCTTTTGTCCTAAGAGACCAGCGAACAAGTCATCGATCTGCTCATCGTCCCACTTGTACGAGGCTCTTGGTGCATCGTATCCCTGGATAGGCTCCTGTACCGTGTACTTGAGCTTTCTTCCCTTGGAGGCTTTGGTATCCACGTTCTTCTTCACCTTCGTCTTTGTGATGATCAGTCCACCATCAGATGCCTTGTCGGAGATCTTCTTGTTGAGCAAGTCACGAAGCAAGACAGTGTAGAAGTCCTCATCATCAAACACGTCCGCATCCTCCTTGAGTGATCTGTCAACAACAGCAGCCTCTTCCTCCTCTTCATCCTTCTCAGCCTCAACGCGGCCAAGTGGAACAACATTACGTCTGTTGACCCTCGTTCTCTTCACAAGACGATCCATATCCACGAGGTTTGAGCTCACTTGCTGTGCTGCACCCTGGTTGAGAGCCTTGAACTTGGAGGCGTTGAGTGCCTGGGCACCAGAAGCACTCTGCACCTTGTGTGACCACTTCGTGAGCACTGAGTCTCTGTTCTTCTCCAGGATTGTGTCGAGTTTTGATGTCTCGGTGAGGTATTCTGATAGTGACCGTTTCTTAGACGTGTACTGGAGCTTCTCCTTCGTTAACTTCTCCTTGTTGTAGATGCTCGTTCTCAGTGTGAGGATTGTGTCAAGGAGCTTGTGCACGGCCTTGGTGGCCTTGTTCTGGAGATCCGATGTCTCGTCTTCCTGGAACTCTTCAAATGTCTCGTTATCAAGTGGAAGTGCGTTTGAGCTCTGGAGTGCCTTGTGTATCTTCATTCTGGCATCGAGGATGTTGTCAAACTGCTTCTGTTGAGAAACAACGGCGTAGCCCTTGAGAGCCTCTGTCTGGAGGGCAGAGGAAAGACGACCGACGATGACTTTGCGTTCCTGGGACATGAGCTGTTTGAGTTTATCACGCTTATGTGTGTCTGTGGACTCGTCTTCAGTAAATGGCTCTGACTCGTCAGAACTCGATCCCTCTTCGGAATCTGTGAGTGAGGCCGTGAACTGCTGCTCTTCCTCCTCTTCAGAATCAACGACACCTTCACTTTCACTCTGGTCCTCATCTTCCTCCTCCATTTTCTCGTCTTCACTTTGACTCTGCTCCTCTTCACTCACACCACTCTGCTCTTCCTCGCTTGTACTCCCTTCTTCACTCCCACTCTCCTCATCATCATCACCATCATCGCTCTCTTCAAAGATGGCTTTTCTGCTGGAGGTCTTACCCTTGTATTTCTCCTCCCTCAGCTCGATTCCTTTCTGTCTGAGCTTACTCTTTCCCACGGAAACGTAGTGCTCACTCTTCAGCTCCTCATCATCGAGGTCTGCTCCGCTCTCCTCATCATCGTGCTCGGCATGATCAAACACGCCACGCTCGGCGTCCTCGATATCCCAGTCCGGGTTCTCGGGCTTTGAGAGCTCAGCAATCTGCTCGGCCAGTGTCTGCTTCTTGGCCATCTAGTGTGTATCTGTGTGGATCGTGCCTTAAGCTGAGGCTTTGTAGAAGTCAGAGAGTGCTTCCCCCTCCCTCTCAAAATTTTATGAGGAGCTCATCGCGAATTCCCAATTGGGTAAAATCCGACCTTCACGGTATTACTTTGGGTCAAGATTACACCTCTCTCGGGG
>PPNT02000110.1:0-11878 GCA_003708285.2 Petasospora xylosilytica | reverse complement strand
CCCTGTTTAAGGGGGTCCCAATCTCTGCTTTTGTTCGTAGTTTTTGGCGTTGAGGCAACTTTGGAAAATAGAAAAATCTTTGCGTGGGACGAGCGACGTCGACGGCTTCTTTGCTCCTCCAGGCTCCCAGCTCTACGAAGTTGACACCATCTCTCTTGTCATTTTGTTGTAATGTCAATAATTCTGTCGACTCTGTTTTTTTCATATCTTTTTAATGTCGTTCGTCCAGTTTTCATTAAAGGGGAACAGAGTTCAGGCAAGCTCCAAGCTACACACACTCACAAAGCTGGATCCACCTGCAACGCTCTGTCGTTCTATCACACAGTGTTACATCTCTTACACGGTCCAAAGGTCTTCTTATCGATCATTGGCAAAGTATTTGGTGCTACTCTGATCTCAATTTCCAACGTTTTCCACATCCGTTGTCACATCTTGTCGTAGCGCTGATCAAGCCAGTAATCCGTCGTTGCTGCTCAACACGTAGTCATTACCTCCATAACTCCACTGGACAAAGCACAGTACTACAGCTGTTGACGTAACTCATCATTCAAAACACGTTTATGTAAAAATACAACAGCAAAAGAGTAATTTGGTATCTCAGAGTACAGATCCCACTAGGTCATCAAATCATCTCGTCTCCCCCGTATACACCCTCTCAGCCTTCTGGATGATCTCTTTCACTTCATCCAACTCCCTGGTCACATAGAACTCATCTTTGGCTCCATTGGTGTTCTCCAACTTCAAGTAGTCTTCCAAACACAATATCTGGATCTCATAGGCCTCAGAATCCTCCATGAGTTTGATTCTCTTGGAGTGTCTTCTCTTCTCTTCCTCGGACTCTGGCGAAGCTTGTGGTGTCAGCAGATATCCAGACATGTTCTTTGAGGACTTAGTTGGGACAAAGTGTTTCATGAAAGCAAAAGTACAGAAGCCCTTGCACTTAGCACAGGCGATTCCATCCTCTGCCAGCTTCCTCTCCTCAGGCGTAGGACTGTAGACGACACTGTTCTTGATCAGTTCCTTTATGGAGTCCCACTTCTTGGGCTTGACATCCAAAGCGCTCAAGATTGTGCTCTGAACACTGTATTCGGTCTCGACCCTCGTCTTCAACATGTCCAAGCACTTCTTCACGAGGCTTAACTGTAACTTATCCGGATCCTCCATCTGTCCATCCAAGAACTTCTCCAAAACAGTGGTCATCAACTCCCAGATATCAAACACGGAGCTCTTGGTAGCGTTCTTCTTGTAGTTCGTTGAGGCCTGAACACCAAAGTCCAACCAATCAGTCATAGTGAAGTTCACCGCCTCGTTGAAGTTGTATCCCGCATTGAATCCAGCATGATACACCCTTGGATATGTCACGATGTACTCACCAGCTTGCTGATTGGCAGTGTAGCACTGGATGCCACGCTCCAGAAGAGTGTATGGACTCACTAACGTGATCAACTGATGGAGGATGTCTGGTTGTTTGGCGAACAAGTCTGGCGCGAGTCCGTGCATGTACTCCTCAAACTCCTCAGCAAACCTCGGTGGGATGGAGTACCACTTCTTCGTCGCACCAAAGTGCTGGTAGTTCGCACTCAAAGTGTACTGATCCTCGACGTGCCAGCAAAAGGTGGAGAAGGTGTTGCCGACGTAGATCCAAGGAATCGTCATGCCCGTGATATCAACATCCAAGTAGTTCAACAGCGAGTGTTTGTCATATGGAAGGTTGTTCAAGTTCATTGGGTGCTTTACATATTCTCTGTACTTCTGCTTCGAGATCTTGAGTGTTGAAGGCATGTAGTCCTCCGTTGGGAATCCAGAGACTTCACCCTTGCGGTTGTTGTGGATATCTGCACCATAGTTTATCTTCACATCGTTATCAGTGTTCTCCACGAGGGACCAGAACATTTGCTCCAACTTTTCAAGATTCTTTGGCTTTCCCTCGGGGAAGAAATGTGAGTCAAAGTCGTCTGAGAGGTTCTTGAAGTCTGAGAGCGAGTACTCGATCGGAGCATCAGTGAAGCCATAGTATCCGTTTCCCATGACGCACTCATCACAACACCAACTGTCCTGTGGGATGAGTTTGAGTGGTGGATTGAGACAGTATCTGTGGAATGGCCTGTTGCAAGAATCACACAGCAAAGTGTTGGCCTCGTCTTCGAATTTGTGACAGATCAGACATGGCTCGTCAACTTCATCGTCGAGATCTGAAGTGGACACCTCCTCGTCGTTCAACAAGGACGATTGGTTCTCAGGATCAACTGTGGTGTTCGTGAACTCTTTCTTCTTGGAGAGGAAATTGAAGTACTGCTTCAACTTGAGGTTGTAGAATCTGCGTAACTCTCCCTTCTCTGTGTGGAACCGTGTATCCAAGTGTATCCAGAGCGCTGGGTCAGAATCGAGAACAGTTGACGAAAGACAACGCAAACCAGCACTCTTGTCACTGCTTATGGCTTGATTCTCAGAGTAGAACTTGATGCACTCGATGAAGAAGTCGTAGTAGTAGATCTGGGAGCCATCTACCATCTCAAAGGTCTCCTTGGGCAATGGAAGGCCATTCATGCGGTTGAAGTTCACGAGCTGCTTGTGGAAGAACATTCTGCATCTGTTGAGCAAGTTCAACTCCTTCAACTTCTGCATTCTCGGCACGAATCTGAACTTGCTTTCCCTGATTGAGAGAGGCGGCTTGAATCCTGGAGGTGGAACGATCTTGACCAGGCCAAAGCGGGTGCCCAACGCTGCTACATCTGGAGATGAGAGATAGGCGATTGGGTTCTCAAACTGCTTCTCATCCGGATAGAGGGTTGGAACCTCTCTCAAAGTCGAGTCGGAGAGTTTTCCTCTTCGTGGGGACATGTTGCTTCGGCCTTAGGGAGACTGTGGGTGACTTTGCGGAGAAGACTCCAGTGGTAGCCGTTTGAGTAGGGCGCTTCGAGTGAGATTTTGTCTGGTGGAGAGATCGGAGTCACAGGATCACTTCTGTGTGCTTCAGCTGTGTGGTGAGCCCTGTAACGTGACACTTTCTCTCGTACAAGGAGACGCCCAGACGATAGCCGCCATTTCACCCCGGCGCCTGTTCACGAATCACTGCGCACGCGCGACTCTCTTGTATACCACAACATTGCTCATTACACTTCCTAATCGGGAAGTCAAGCTCGGCGGTTCGATCCTGACACATATCCTTACAATAAAAACAAAAGTTTGTTCTTTGAATTGTCTATGGGCTCAATTGAAGCATGGTTGTTATTGTAAACTGGTTGTTTTATTTTCAAATCCACTGGTTCCAGCGCAACTACTGCTCCTCTCTTCTGGTTCTAGGCCTGGTGCTTGGAATCGCAAAAAAGAAAGAAGAGTCCACGCCGCCATCATCTTCAAAACCATCAACAAGCAAATTCAGCACACTCACAGGGCCCAATGGATGCCATCAAGTACCAGATCAGCAGGCACAAGCTGCTCACGACACTCATCGCCATCGTGGCGTTCTACTCGCTGACAGCGCTGTGGTCCGACGACGAGCAGTACATGTTTGATCTGGCTGACGGGCCAGGGACGCGTGGCTTCGGCATCACACGAGGAGGCACGGGTGGTGTTGGATTCCAGAAGGAATCACGAGTCGGAGGCCTTCCACCACAAGCACGTGCAGTGTACGAGGACCTGGATGGTGGCGTGTACCGGGATTACGATGTTGAAGAAGAGGAGCCCGGCTCGGCCAACAACAACAACAAAATCGTCATCATCCTGGGTGCAAACATCGAAGGAGGCGTGCAGAAGTGGAAGGGCCCAAACGAGTGGAGTATAGAGAGATCAAGCATTGTGAACAAGAAGAAGTACGCCAGATTACATGGCTACGATCTCGTGATCAAGGACTACACCAAGGCCAAGAAGTACAGCTACGACCACCGCGAGGGATGGCAGAAATTCGATCTCATCAAAGAGGTGATGGACCAGTATCAGACTGGTGATTGGTTCTGGTATTTGGACTTGTACACTCTGATCATGGAGCCTGAAGTGAGCCTGGAGGACCTGATTCTCTCACACATCAACGAGACCGTCTCGAGGGAGGTGCTGGAGTTCAACCCTGCAAACTTTGACCTCGACATCCCATTCACCGACTTCAGCCAGCCTGTGGACATGATCCTGGCACAGGACTGCGGTGGATTCAACTTGCATTCATTCCTCATCAAGAAGACAGCGTGGACCACGACTCTCTTTGACACGCTGTTCGACCCGGTGGTGTACACGAAGCAGCGCGGCAACTGGAAGAACGGCGAGCAGAACGCACTGGAGTACTACTACAACATGTATGGCTGGGTCCGCTCACGCATTGGATTTGTTCCAACGAAGCTCATGAGTGCACTGCCAAGGGGTGCTTGTCCTGAGAACAAGTTTGACGAGCGCTTGTTTTACAACGAGACAACCAGGGACTTCGTCGTGGATATGGTTGGATGTGAGTACAACAGAAACTGCTGGGATGAGATGGAGTTCTTCAAGAAGTTGAGTGAGCACATCCACAAGCCGTGGTACCAGAAGATGATTGGATGGTGAGGTGGGTCTGTCCGCGCCGCGTCACAGGCATACGATGAGAACATGCACGTTTTGTATCATACTACATCACGAAATAACGTAGCAAATGGGTCATGATTCATTATAGCACTTAGATGTTGAATTCCTCCTCGTACTTCTTCTCCAATTTTTCCTCGAGCTCAGCGAGATCCGCACCGGTGTCCTGTGCATTGAGCAACTCGTTCTTGAGCATCTCCTCGAACTTCTTCTTTCTCTCCTCCTTCTCCTGAACGACTACGTTGTACATGACAAAGTGGAACCACATCTCCACGAACAAGAACACGAACGCCACGTCGTTGTGCAAGAGTGACTGGGGCTTGTAGTATGCCCACGCGGCGATGGCGAAGAGGAGGAGGAGACGCGTAGGAAGCACGCCCTCGAAGTACTTGTTGTTCTTGGATGCCAATTGGACCAGGTCTGTGATTCCCAGCAATGTCAGAACTGCCACGAGCAGCTGAACCGTGTCAGCGTGCGAAGTCAGTGATCCTGGGGCCAGGTTCATCGCCCTGCCAACCACCACGACGAGGGGCTGTTGCGGCAACGAGGAGGCGTCTCTGAGTACAGAAAAGGCGAGTGTGAAGAGCACAGCGCAGTGGGCGTACACTGCTGTTGTAGAGGAGATCCAGACCATCGTTTAGCGGGTGATTGGGTGGTTGTTTTCCAAATTGTCAATGGTGAAGGGGAGAAGTTGAGATCAAAGATTGTCGTGCGGCCTAGGCCCTACACAGCTTCCGTTGCCCGGATCTCTGACTTCCGACTTCCTAGGCTCGTACTGGTGCTGTATTCTCTGTTTCTCTCTAGAATCTACCCCATAACCCACACAAACAGCCAATTCTCTGTGCTCCTCAGTTGGCCGGCGCAGCTGGCAATAATATGATATCACTACCCACGAGCTGCTCTCATAGTCTCCACAATCGAGTTTGGTGTTTGGTGTGAAAAACTTTGTAGAAAGTAAAGATTCTGTGAAATCTGAGTCAGATGCAGCAGGCTCCGAACTGAGGACCCAGCTTGAGAATGGACCACTTATTTCTTGAGCAGCCAAATCATAACCCTGAGCGTGAGGAACAACTCCTCTAACTTCTGGATCTCTAATATTCCTCTGCTGAGTTGACCTCAAATATCAATGTTTCTTCACTTCTTTCGGCCGCGCGGTATCCAATATGATGCGGGCTGTCTTTTCTCCAATTGAGCCAGAAAATCTGTTCCGTTGTTCTGCCATGGACGGCTCTTATTGGCATGATCTCCCAGTCGGTGCTACGGCCAAAGAAAAGCTGAGTACCTTGTCGAGAGTCGAGAGCCCACGATTCCACCTCCACCCTGGCCACTCTTACTCGCCTTGAGCTGTGTACTCCTCGCACTATAGGCTCTTGCGCTGATGGTCACGGTGGAACGCCACAATTTCTAATGCACATCCTTGTGTGTTGGACGAAACACTCTTCATCCGTAGTATATTTCCACTCTGAACGCATCTGTTTACCCGTAACTCCTCCCTATAAGCTCAGACCTCCTTGTTCTTCCTGGAGCTTGTTTCACGGAGCGCGTTGAAAATTCGTCGTCACGAGTAAACAAACCCAGACTTCCCCACCATACCTCCAAGACAAAGGGGGATGGAACCACAGAAGCTTCTCTCCAGCGTCACACAGAGCTTCCTCGTCTACCTCTGCCTGGCGTACCTCCTCCCTCACTCCGTTCTCCCGACTCTCGTACTGCTCCTCCTGATGGCCACGACACTGTATCGCTCCTCCTTCCCGTGGCTCGTGCGCAGACTCGTCAACACAGAGATGACCAAGGATAAACAGGCCATCGTGGATGCCGTGGCTACACTCCAGGCACACAAGAAGTCCAGTCTGGCCTGGAATGACAAGAAGCGCAGGACACTCAGGATGGCTGGGTGGGACGCGAACCAGCAGGCCAAGGAGATCGGATACCTCTCACACATCGACAGAGTGGATCAGGCGATTAAAGTCAACGCCCAATTGGCTGACAGTATTGCAGAGTTTGCTATTGGGAAGTATGACCTGGGTCCGATGGATGTGCGTGCGGGAATTTCCATGGGGAACGGAAAGGCCATTGAGGTGTTGACGCACTATGCTAGGGACTGGGCTGCTGATATGAGCGAGTGGGAACTTCAGCCATTGTTGTCCTTCATCAAAGAGTCTGTGAAGAATGTGGATATCAGGGATACTGTTGTCATTGTCCCCGGCTCCGGATTGGGGAGAGTCGCTCATGAGTTGGCCGAGATGAAGTTCCCGCGCGTGGAGACCG
The DNA here is from genome assembly GCA_003708285.2 of Petasospora xylosilytica. Taxonomy (NCBI): domain Eukaryota; kingdom Fungi; phylum Ascomycota; class Saccharomycetes; order Phaffomycetales; family Wickerhamomycetaceae; genus Petasospora; species Petasospora xylosilytica. Next base: position 5,065 of record PPNT02000110.1, on the reverse strand, counting down.
TTGAGTTCTCGGCATTGATGCACCTGTGCAATGAGTTCGTGTATGCTGGTGACTCGAAGTTTGCAATCCATCCATTTCTCTACAGTTACTCCCATCATATCACAGTGGATAACCATCTTCGCAGCGTTGAGTTCCAGCAGAGGAAGCAGCCGGAGAATCTGACCTTGAACTATGGAGATTTCACAAAGTTCCAAGTCCCAGACACAAAGGAGTACAAGAATGTCTTGATTGTGACTGCCTTCTTCATGGATACGGCTCAGAACATGTTTGATTACTTCGAAGCGATCGAGAAGCTCATAGGTGAAGGACAGAGAGGAGTGTGGATCAACGTGGGGCCATTGAAGTATGGCACAGCACCCTACGTGGAGTTCAGTCTTGAAGAGATTCAAAAGATCAGAAGGATTAGAGGTTGGAGAGATCTCATTGTGCCCAAGGCTGGTGATATGGCAGGATACCTCACTGATAGAGAGGGTCTATGGCAGGGATACTACGGCTTGGGGAAGTGGGTATCTGAGATGAAGAAGTGATGATCATATTCTGAATGAGACATATGTATATATCAATGCCAGCTAGAACAAATGAATCATGAATCTCTTGACAGAGTTGACTCGGTCAGCCCCATAAAATAATCCCGATTGGGATGCCCAGAAGTGTTTGCCTTGGCGCCCATGCAGCTTCTCGCATTGACAGTTTTGCTCCAAATAGTTCGCAAAAGACGACACACACGCTAAACTAGCACTAATGAAACGAGAAATGATACACAAATTAAGCACTAGGCAATTAATGGTTTATTGGATGTGTCTTCCTGGCCAGCTGTGTGATTGTAAGATCTTCCATGCGGTTGCCCTTGGCTCTGCGTTGCTGCCTGAAGGCGGGGTAGAATGTATCAAATTATTCAGGAAACAGGGATGAGCCCTACGTATTGAATTCAATTATCAGATCAATCTTCGTTCATCTCTACAGTTTATTAGCCAATCAATGCTCTGGGAGGCGGCCGAGGGGAAGTCGAGAGTTTGAGTTTGGGAGACTAGACACTGTGCGTCGTACTTTTGGCCACTAGAGTCAAGATGCGGGGATTTGCGCCAGGAGTTCTAGAAGCAAATAGCTCGTTCTTGAGTCTGTCCTTCGCTTTACTGGGACTCTCTAAGCTCTATGGCTGCTTAGAAGGCGATGGAGTTCTGTCTCAGAGCTTCCAGCTTATCGACAAAAATAAATTAAACAGCAACCTTGTTCTCTCTCGCTGCCCAGACTTCCACTGTTTCCAGTCTTTCTTCACCCAATTACATGAATTAAGCTTCCTTTACATGCAACAGAACAAAAGAAAAGTACCACTGTGCAGCCCCCAGCGTCTGATTGGGCTGCCAGGAGGGACCGCGAATCAGCGGAAGCGGCCATATATATATAAGGACCCCTTCTTCCTCATGATTTCACTTCATCAACACAAACTCCATAATCACAGCCTGTAACACGACACTCCATAATGTCCCACCAGCCGGTTCTGGAAGAGCAGGAGGGTCTGAACTACTCCGAGCAGGACAAGTCGCTCAACGCCACTGTGGAGTCTCCCGGCGAGAGCGATCAGCTAAGGGACCATCACACCGACTACAACGACACGAGACTCATTGTGCTCGAGAAGGCTGAAATCCAAGCAGCCCAATATCGAGGCTCTTTGCTCCGCACAGCCATTCTACTCTTCTCCGCATTCATCCTGGGCTATGGGTATGGTCTTGACGCCAATGTGCGCTACGTCTACACTGCGTTTGCCTCTGCCTCGTATGGCCACCACTCTCTCATCTCCACGATTGGTGTCGTCAATGGAGTCATTGGTGCTGGTTCCCAAATTGTGTATGCCAGACTCTCAGACGTGTTTGGAAGATTGTACATCCTCATCGTGGCCATTGTGTTCTACGTTGTCGGAACCATCATCCAGTCACAGGCATACGACATCCAGCGATACTGCGCCGGTGCTGTGTTCTACAACTTGGGTTACGTGGGAGTTATCCTCGTCGTGTTACTCATCCTGTCTGATATGTCCACGCTCAAGTGGAGATTGTTCTACCAGTTTGTCCCCTCGCTGCCATTCATCATCAACACGTGGATCTCGGGAAACATCACGAGTGCCGTTGGCGAGTCTCACTGGTCATGGGGTATTGGCATGTGGGCATTCATCTTCCCATTGTCGTGCATTCCATTTGTTTGTTGTCTGTTGCACATGAGATACATGGCTACGAAGACGCCAGAGTGGCAGGAGCTCAAGACTAACAAGCAGACTTACTACCAGAAACACGGTCTCGGAAAGACCCTCATGCAGCTCTTTTGGCGTCTTGATGTCATTGGAGTGCTCATCCTCATCATCTGTCTTGGATGTATCCTCGTTCCACTAACGCTTGCTGCTGGAGTCAGTCACACGTGGAAGTCTGGAAAGATCATTGGTCCATTGGTACTTGGATTCGTCCTGCTCCCAGTCTGGATCATCTACGAGAAGTACGCTCCACACCCAATGGCTCCGTTTCCATTGCTCAAGGATAGAGGTGTCTGGGCTGCATTGGGACTCTCCTTCTTGCTTGACTTCATCTTCTACATGGCTTCAGACTACCTCTACACCATCCTCATTGTCGCTGTGAACCAGTCCGTTGCAAGCGCCACGCGCATCACCTCCATCTCCTCCTTTGTCGGTGTTGTCTGGTCCCCACTCTTTGCTGTGATTGTGGCATACGTCAAGCGTTTGAAACCATTCATCGTGATGGGCTGCTCCATCTGGTTCCTGGCCTGTGGTCTTCTGTACCACTTCCGTGGAGGAGCCGAGTCCAAATCGGGTATCATTGGTGCCCTTGTTGTTTGGGGAATCGGCACAACGATGTTCTCCTATCCAATCACAGTGTCTCTCCAGTCTGCCACTACACATGAACACATGGCCACAGTCACGGCCCTGTCCTACGCCGTGTACCGTATCGGAAACGCCGTGGGTAACGCTGTGTCTGGTGCAGTCTGGACCCAGTTGCTCCCAGCTCGTCTCACACGCAACCTCAACAACGCCACGATGGCCAGTGAGGTGTTTGCAGACCCATACACGTTTTGTGCCAGCCATCCATGGGGGACGCCAGACAGAGAAGGAGTGGTGGAGGCGTACAAATACATCCAGAGACTCGAGACCATCATTGCGCTATGCTTCTGTACGCTGCTTGTGGCATTCTCGCTCTTCCTCAGAGACCCTGCACTCGTGGATAAGACTGCTCTGGATGATGAGATTAAGAGCGACGTTGTGATTAAGGAGGATGACTCGTTGTACACCAAGACGTTTGGAAAGATCTTTGGACGCACCGATAAGAGTTCCGCTTCGTCAACGGTGTCTGGGGAGTCGAAGGCTGATTCTTTGTGAGTTTTTGGATCAAATTAATGAGATGTTCCATGTTTAATGGAATTTGCAAAAGTGTAGGACATGCCAATGTATTCTCTGCGTGGCTGTGATGTGCTGTTGTGGGTGGTGTTGGTTGTTGTAGATCGAGACTACGTGATGACGGTCAGAATGTAAATGCGTGGAGGATATGCATTCAAATTGTGGAGAGGCCCTCAAAGCAACTTCTTGTGTGGATATTCCCGGGAGAGCATCCAACATCTGCGAAGTACTGAGGCCTCGTATTGAGGAGACCCGTGAGGAGGTGAACTGCGGCGAGGTACCAAGTTACAACAACACGTTCCTTCTCGGGTTCCATCGTTAAATCACAGTATAATGCGTTTTCAATTGTATGACAGTACACGGAGAATCCTGGATATCAGTGAATCATATATCGAAAGAGATATCAGAGGAAAAATCAGAAGAAAGTTGAAGTTGAAACAAGAAAGTATTTCGTTGGCCTTTTTTTTTTTTTTTTGGCGCCGGCGGCCTAGTCGCGGGCCACATCTTAATCCTACTTCAATCAATCCTCAACTTCTCAGTTCTCACCGCCAACATCAACACTAGAAAAGCTTTGGTGATACGGCAAGCAACCATGGCTTTCATCACCTGATTACTCTGCTGGATCTATACCCATGAACCACGATCTCCACGGACCATCCGGGCACTCAAACACCGTCTTCCGGGAGCCGGGAGGCCACTTTGGAGAGCCTTGATCGACACCACCCACCCCGGGCAAATCCCCACACGAGTTATTAATCATTCGATGAGTTATACAGCTTATTTTACTTCACTGGGCCCACCTTACCCCCTGCCAGCCCCACCAGTGTTGCGTGCTCGAGCGTGGCCACGAAACAGTTCAACTTGCGTCGCTCCACGATGAGTAAAAGCCATCAAGAAGGTCGTTTGAAGTGCTCAAAACTGGCTCAAAACTGGACAGAAAATGAGGTTTGGGAGGTCTCCGGGAGGTCTCCGGGAGTAAGGATTTTCACTGGCATGATCTGTGCTCATTTGGAGAACCTGGTGTCTACTGAGCCGGGGTTGTTTGGGGCCCAAGGAGAGCGGAAATAATGACGCGTCAGTGAATCGGGCTGTGGTTCTTGTCACGCGTATTCTTGACTGTTATCTGGTGTGTGTATGTGATGTAGTGTCTAAATACACGTCTCTTTGGACGAGCGAGGTCTAGACAGTGGTGTTAAAGACTGTTGTCGTGAGTAGCAACCACAGGCCGCCAAGGGTCGCTTGAAGCGCTACGACAAGATGTGACAACGGATGTGGAAAACGTTGGAAATTGAGAACAGAGTAACACCAAATACTTTGCCAATGATCGATTAAAAGACCTTTGGACCGTGTAAGAGATGTACCCCCGTGTGATAGAACGACAGAGCGTTGGTGGATCCAGTGACGTAGCCTGGAGCTTCACTGAACTCTCTGCTAGTTTAATGAAATGTAATCGCAGTTTGTTGAGCTATATCAGGAGTTACACGTCTGAAATGATACAATGAAAAGAAACATGGCTGAACGAACTAACTTGCTGGTTCCATCCGACGTGGCAGAGTCCTAGTACTGGGAGAAGCAAAGAAGCCACGTCTCACTCGGAGATTTTTCAACGCTGCCTCAACGCCAAAAACTACGAACAAAAGCAGAGATTGAGACCCCCCTTAAACAGGA
>PPNT02000109.1:0-12970 GCA_003708285.2 Petasospora xylosilytica | reverse complement strand
TGCATATATCTTCAATCTTCATCCAATGATCCATGTGGCCCAGGTTTAGTCTGTGTAGTTTCTCCACTGAGCCTTCTTGTTGAATTATTCCTGTTTTAAAGATTGTAATTTGGAGATTTCTCCAGAAAATAGAGTCATGCAAAAATCTACCCATTCAAAATGCCCTAGACTAAAAAAATGCCGAGAGTTATAGTAAGAGATATGACCAATAGAGTTGCACCATAATGATCACAGGTATTAACTATGTCGTCACTCAACGTTTGAAGCCTCAATTATCCGTAAGTGGGGAGATACTGCAATTAATTGGTGAATGTTACGTCGAAGACCAGCTTGAGGCGCCTGCCGTCTCGATCGCGATCCGGTGTCCGGATGTAAACAAAGGACGCCTGGCCGCGTGGGTACTGGGTAAACAGTCGAATTGTGCACCCCACAGTGCTTGTACAGGATTGGAACTTGGTATGGATACTCCTATAAGGTGGGATAATTTATGGTTTAGATTTAGAGAAGAATGGATGAGTGTAACTGGGGGATTAAAGGTACCCCAGAGAGGCAGTCGACTCTACAACATATTGCACAGCAGTGAGCACTATAAATGATTTCATACAACCGTATTTGGGTGGAATAACTTAGACTTTTGACGGATAACCAGTGACTTGTTTATCCAAGAGAGGTGGATAGTGGATTGTGGATCGTGTTCCTCATGGTATCTGGCACAGTAAGGGGTTCTCCCGCTCTCGCCGTTGGCTGCCCTAGCTTCGCCTTCGCCGGAGTTGGAACGGAAAGCTCGGGCTTGCTGGCCGAGAGAGATCTGTCGTAGGAAGAGGCCAACTGGGGAGAGCACAATGATGAGGGTTAAGAGCTGTTGTACTAAAGCCGAGTTACTGAGGAGTGAAAGGTTCATGTCACTGCGTTGAGGCCGGCGTGGACGAAGTTACCCGGGTATGCGGGCTTTGGGGTTTGGTGGCTCCGGTGGGAGGGGCGTGCAAGCGAGTGGCCTTGGGCCTTTGATCTGGGGTTGAGGGCGATATTTGTGGTATTGAGGAGCCCTCAAAGCGCATGAGCCCGGGGAAATGGTTTAAGTAATGGGGAAACCAACTTTCATCCTGTAATGACCACCGAATTTGGTGTTGCCCCGCCCTTCCCGCCAGCAAATAGGCGGCAGTGGCATGTCGTCGAGCATCGCGAACAAAGCGCTCAACAAGCTCCAGCAGGTGGAGATGGGCAGAAAGTGGGCAGCGGGCGAGCGTCGACGAGGCAGCAAACGCCACGCCATCAACACCAACAAAGCGGGCCAACACAGGCGGGAACATCCGGATAAGAGCACTTTCGTACGGTGTCGCCACGCGGATCATCACCACCACAAACCGCCCTACACAACGATGCCCGACGCGTCCTCAGAGCACCAGGTGAGTCGCCACAGCCGCCCAGGCACCCAGAAGGAGCAGCCACTAACAGACCCTCAGCGAATGGCCATATCGTCGATTCTGTCGTCGTCACCGGCCCAGAGCATGGAACTTCAGGCAGAGACCCACGGTGAGCCCTCCACCAACTCCACAGAGGGCCCTGCCATGATGCCCCTGCCGCTGCCCTCCAAGAACATCAACAACGCCACCGCCGCCGAGCTGCTCGTGCCGGTGCTGGAGGAGGAGCTCAGGCCAGCCGACTTCCTTGAGCAGCTCCACGCTGCCAACCAGGAGCGCTTCCGTCCTGAGAAAGAGTCGTACCTGCACCGCGTGAAGGCCCAGCTGGCACACATCACCACGCTGGACCTGCTCCTGCTCGAAGCAGAGAACTGGGATGTGCTGAACACAGAGCACTTCGATCTCCTCGGCCGCTCATCCACCGACAACCTCGAGGTCAAGAAGATGCTGAAGCAGCTCTCCACCATGGAGTTGGTGACGCGCGAGGCGAAGAAGAAGCGTGCACAGCTGAAGAAGGACGTCAAGGGTGGGTCGAAGCGCAAGCTCGACGACGATGCTGCTGCTTCCTCGAAGAAGCGCCCACTGAAGAAGAAAGACGAGGAGTCCGAGAAGCCACTCACACTCAAGTTCACCAGACCAAAGGCTGAAGTCAAGAAGGGCACCTCGCGCTCGCAGAGACAGGCCAAGACGAACGCCTCCACCAAGATCCAGGATGCCATCCATGGAGTTGAGGTTGAATATGAGACCTCTGATGCCTCCGTCGAACAGGCCGTGTCGAATTCCGCAGACCAGTCCAAGATGACACCGAAGGAGCTCAAGGCACTCAAGAGACAGTACGACAACACGTACTTCACCATCTGGAAGGATCTCTCGAGAAAGGACGCCCCAAAGATCCACAGGCTCGTGCAACAAGCCACACAGACGAAGCTCGTGAACATCCGGAAGACCTCAATTCTTTGTGTCAGAGAGTCTAAGAAGTGGCAGCTCCGTACCAACAAGTCACAGAAGGACTTGCAGGCCAAGGCAAGACGAGGTATGAGAGAGATGTTCAGCTTCTGGAAGAAGAACGAGAGGGAGGAGCGTGACTTGAGAAAGAAGGCAGAGAAGGAGGCCATGGACAAGGCTAAGCGCGAAGAAGAGGAGAGAGAGTCCAGAAGACAGGCCAGAAAGTTGAACTTCTTGATCACACAGACTGAGTTGTACTCCCACTTCATTGGTAAGAAGATCAAGACAGATGAGATCGAGGGCAACGGTGAAAGTTCCGCTGCTGGAGAAGAGGCCACTGAGATCTCTTCTGAGTCTAAGAAGACCGATGTGAGTCAATTGGACTTCGATTCAGACAACGAGGATGAGATTAAGAGAGCCGCGGCCGCCAACGCACAGAACGCACTCATGGAGACACGTGAGAGAGCCAAGGAGTTCGACAAGGGCAAGTCCTCAAGTGAGCTCAAGAAGATTGACATTGATGACGATGACTTGAACTTCCAGAACCCAACATCGCTCGGAGACATCACAATCGAGCAGCCAAAGCTCTTGTCTTGCACGCTCAAGGAGTACCAAGTTAAGGGTTTGAACTGGTTGGCGAACTTGTACGACCAGGGTATCAACGGTATCTTGGCAGATGAGATGGGTTTGGGAAAGACAGTGCAGTCTATCTCTGTTCTTGCATACTTGGCTGAGACTCACAACATCTGGGGTCCATTCTTGGTTGTCTCACCAGCTTCGACGCTTCATAACTGGCAACAAGAGATCTCCAAGTTTGTGCCAGACTTCAAGGTGTTGCCATACTGGGGTAATGCCAAGGACCGTAAGGTGTTGAGAAAGTTCTGGGACAGAAAGAATGTGAGATACACCAAGGACTCACCCTTCCACGTTCTTGTCACGTCGTACCAGTTGGTTGTTGCAGATATCCCGTACTTCCAGAGAATCAAGTGGCAGTACATGATCTTGGACGAGGCTCAGGCCATCAAGTCGTCATCATCCTCAAGATGGAAGTCTCTCCTAAGTTTGCAGTGTCGTAACAGACTATTGCTTACCGGAACACCTATCCAGAATTCGATGCAGGAGTTGTGGGCTTTGCTCCATTTCATCATGCCAACGTTGTTTGATAGCCACGACGAGTTCTCTGAGTGGTTCTCTAAGGATATCGAGAGCCATGCACAGTCCAACACACAACTCAACGAGCAGCAATTGCGTCGTTTGCATGTCATCTTGAAGCCATTCATGTTGCGTCGTGTCAAGAAGAACGTGCAGTCTGAGCTTGGCGACAAGATTGAGATTGATGTGTATTGCAGCTTGACCAACAGACAACAGAAGCTTTACAAGATCCTCAAGTCACAGATCTCACTCATGGACTTGATCGAGAAGGCCACATCTGGAAATGATGACAGCAACCAGTCGTTGGTGAACTTGGTCATGCAGTTCAGAAAAGTTTGCAACCACCCAGATTTGTTTGAGAGAGATGATGTCAAGAGTCCACTTTTGTTTGGCTCCTTTTCAGAGACTGGTTCTTTCCTCAGAGAGTCAAACTTGTTGGAGTTGGGATACAGCACCAAGAACTCGATCTCATACAAGATTCCAAAGCTTGTTTACAAGGATCTCTTGACTCCAACAGGAGACAACACCACTGACGTTGAGGACCACATTTTGAACCACTTGCTCAACATTTGGGATGAGAAGTACATCGCTGAGAATTCTGAGGAGAACAATGCCTTCTCCTGGCTTAAGTTTGTTGACACGTCAGCAAAGTCCGCTTCGGAGATTGCCAGAAAGTCATTGATTGAGAGAGCCATCGACATGAGAACTTACACTGATGACCATGACGCCAACGTCCACGAGGAGTTCAACGACCACAGCCTCTTTTTGGTGAATGACACACAGAAGAAGATCGTGCCACACTTGAAGAAGGTGAGTGAGACGGTGTATCACGACATGTACCTCAACGTGCAAGACCCAGCAGCATACCCGGCAGCCTCTGCTCCACCTATTGAGCTCGTGTGCAACAGCAAGTCCTTTGAGAACGACAAGAACAACACTCTCTTTGACTCCAAGATCAGACAGGCCTTGACTCCACTTTCACTGAACGCACAGCTGGAGCTTATGTCCAAGAATGTTCCCGTGTCTCAGTTCCCGAAGGCGGAGATGTTCCCAGAGCCATTGAGCACCAAGTCTGGATCCTCAGCAATCAAGATGCCATCCATGAACAGATTCATCAAGGACTCGGCCAAGTTGGCCAAGTTGGACGAGATGCTTCCAAAGCTCAAGGCCGAGGACCACAGGGTGTTGGTGTACTTTCAGATGACGAAGATGATGGACTTGATGGAGGAATACTTGACATACAGACAGTACAAGTATATTCGTCTTGATGGTTCTTCGAAGTTGGAGGACCGTCGTGATCTCGTGAATGACTGGCAGACGAGACCTGAGATCTTTGTCTTCTTGCTCTCCACAAGGGCTGGTGGTTTGGGTATCAACTTGACCGCCGCTGACACTGTCATCTTCTACGACTCAGACTGGAACCCAACGATTGACTCCCAGGCTATGGACAGAGCACACAGATTGGGCCAGACTCGCCAGGTCACAGTCTACAGATTGCTCGTCCGTGGTACCATCGAGGAGAGAATGAGAGACCGTGCAAAACAGAAGGAGCACGTTCAACAGGTTGTCATGGAGGGTAAGACGTCTGAGGATAACCAGGATACTTCTGGATTCCAGAAACCTGCTAAGGAGGTTGCCATGTGGTTACTTGATGAGGATGAGACTGAGGTGCTGAAGACCAAACAGCTCGAGGCGGAGGAGAAGAAGGCTGCCAAGAGAGCTGCAAAGATCCAGGAGGTGAAGAGGTGAAGAGAAGAGCGAGGGTGCATTTGTTATTCATTGCTGCATTTGTTTAGATGAAAGACACTACTCATTTTTTTGCTAGTTAATTGCTTAATTGTAGAAGACGGCCTTGTCATTGTGTGGGGAGGGCGAGCGAGCATAGAAACCGCATGCTCTCCACGTGCTAGCTAGTGAAACAAACACTCCAATTGGACGTACATCCAAACCTCAACCCAGCTCATGCAAGAGAGCATTGTAAATTGTTGGTAGTTACAACTTACGACTGCATAATTATTGTGAGATAGCGCCATGGATCTGCATCTGGCCTGGAGTGTCGGTGGTGTTGGTGACGGACATAGTACGGGCAGTAGTTGGTGTAGCATGCTTGTGTCTTGACTGTGATCTGTGATCGGTAATCGGTAATCTATAAACGAGAGCTCCAGAGTCCAGAGAACTCAGCATCTCCTGCTGTACTTATACTCGGCATGAACTCCAACACGTCTGTTGTGAGCTTTCACTTTGGTTTCACAATCTCCATAGTAAGAGCCAGCCTCATTTGGATTCCACACAGTGGATTACTCCAAATCAGTCCATCTCTGGTTTCATCTCAGATGAGTACACCAGCTCTGGACTTCACAATGAACTCTTGAGGCTCAGAGGTGTTTCAACTTCAGACGTGATGTCTTCAGTTATCACACAATTATATCTTCACTACGAGATGGATTGAGCTGAAATGAGGCAATTTGGTTGAGATGTCCATATCCCGTGCCCAACCCCGCGTTTGTGCAATTTAGGTTTGACCTCGAATTGCCCACAACCCGTCCCGTCCGCCGCTTCGGCTGTGAGGGAAACTTCAGACAGGGGAGCCACTAATCAGGTCCAAGGACGTGGCGAGAACAGCTTCGCATTGAAATATGGAAGTTGCAATCGCTCAATTGGGCGCAATCATGACTCGTCACCTAATTAGTGAGGCCTACCTACAAAATAATTTGCAGGCCGGAGCTAATTTATGCGTCAAGAGATCTCAAATTCCCAGCGTAGACCGAGACCAATTGAGGTTCTCGGCAGACAACAGACAACGAGCCAGCACCAGCTCACGAAGACACCCAGGCCCCCAGCTGGCCAAAGCGATTCAGCCATATCACATATCACCAGAGGTGTCGATAGGCGCAACTTGCAAGCCATGTATGTACTTCATTAATTTCAGCGCGTACAGATCACCTAGAGGCCTAGATGCCTAGAGGGCATACACGCACACCATCCAAGTGAACGCTTCCTCCTCTCCAGCCAATTGCCTCCACCCAAGAGATCAGATCTCTCGTCATTCCTGCAAGATCCACCACTGGGAGAGAATTCATGGCCAAAACTGGGTGGAGATACCCAAAGAGGCTTTTTTGATAGGTTGTGAAGCGAGAGTCAAGCACTGCACGGGCGCGTTGGCGTGCTTCACAGACAGCTCGCCACCGAGCACCGAAGACATGTGATGGGCTCCTGCAGCACTTTAAATTTTGGTGATTCGTAACTATTGGCCACTGGCTGCTGGGATACTGCCTTTTCCCTGGGAACTTGAGGGCGCTCTCGGGCTTTTCCCCCGTGGGTTACCGAGATGAAGAGAGAGCAGCCCCACAACTTCCAGCTCTGGGCTGAGGGCTCTAACTTCCAAGGCAGCCCAGGGCCAGCGCATCTCGGCTAGGCGAACAGCCAGCACGCAAGTCAAAGGGGCTTCCTCTTCCTATAACTGCTAATCTGCTACGAAAGGGGGCTGCTGGGCTGCTCTGTATCGAAAACGCAGGGATAGCGAGGAGAAAGTCGAGGCGGCGATGCTTCTTTGGGCAGCTTTCGCTCCTCTTTCGATCAACCCCTTTGGCCCTGGCATGGTGAAGCTCGACGCGTTTGTAAACAGAGACGGAGCCCTCTGAAGAAGAACAAGAGCGCCCTTGGTTCGTATACGTAGTGGAGTAGAGAGATGCTGTGTAAGTCCGTGCGCGGTGTGTTATCTGGAGGCTGCTGGGCGTGCTATCTCGTTTCACAGATCTCTCACAACAAGCCCAACTTCTTGCTGTTTCTCTTTGTTCCACAGGGAGGGACGGAAGTGCTACTTTGTGAACACCGCATAGCTCATGAAAGCATGTAAGAGAGCCCTTGGTGGCTGTTTGGCTTCCATAGTTGGAATTGATCAGCCTCCTTGATAGTCCGGATATTGCAGCATGATGCCGCAGAGATCTGCTGGAATCACATCTAGCGGCACAATCCCTGAAGTTCCTCAGCCTTCGACTCAGGGCCAAAGCACATCAACAAAGTCCCGACTGGAGCTTGTTATCTTAGCGAGGGAAACATCACACGAGTTGGTTTCCAGTGAGCAATTGCCGGCGTCACAAGGCCCTGTTCCGCGTGTGTGAAGCTCAAGCATTGGCAGCTTCGTATTAACGCTGTCTACCACAGTTTCAAACTTTGGCTCGACAAAGAAGTTCGCGACTAAAAAGTGTAGTCTCAAGCAAGTCGGCTAGGCGAATTGGCTGGTTCTGAAGTGGTAGTCGTAGATCTTTGTTTGGAGACAACGATTCATCAATCCCTTTATGGCCTGTGGTTGATCGTTTCAGTCCTCAACTAAGATCCAAGATCCAAGGCTCGAGATCTCGTGTGGAGACGTGGAGACCCCTAGGATAAGGGTCCATGAGGCCATGAGGAATTGATCCCATAGAGAGTTTGTCCCACAGCCGTATCTCTTCTTCTATGAGATGGTATCTAGCAGCTGGGACCTTAACCCCCAGGCACACAAAACGTTATGGAAGCCAGAAGTTGTACCTGGACAGCTGCTCTTTTCTCTAGTTCCGGGTCATGGCTTGTGCCAGACCCTGAGTCTTGAGAGCTTTTCGATGGTCAGCACCAGGGCGGGGTGGGCCGCCTGAGAAGGTGTCAAGATGTCAAGATGTATCCTGGACAGGGATGCTCTGCTTGGGGGCGTCACAATTGCAGGACAGCGCAGAATGAGGGAGAGAAAATAGCTAAAAAGGGACGCCTCCAGCTGAATTTGGGAGTGCTGAATCCTGATGCACGGTTCCACGGTGGTTGGGGTGATGATATTCTTGGGAGAGCTGATGCACCGAAGGCCTGGAGAAAGAAGGGCTTTCGTTGGTTGCTATAAGGGCTTAGAGGCATGGCTCAATGAATCTTGACTGCTAAGAGATCGGGGAAAAGACTCAAGCTTTCCAAGAGGCTCTCTGTGATACGGTTCACCATCGATAAGACAGATACGAACCCACACTGACCCACTGAGACCTGCTTGTGCTGTTTGTACGGAGGCTCGTGCTCGAAGTTCCAAGATGCTCGGCCCATGCACCGAAGGACGCGAAGAGCTGCACCCGAAAAATTCGCGAAGCCCGCGTATTCGCGAATCTCTGAAGACGAGCAAGGGCGACGCGTTGAGCTTCTGGAGAGAAGGGGAGATCCCGCCAATATCAATAGCATCCGAGTCCGAATTTTAGAATAAGCCATCAATATCATGTCTTGCTGCACCCGTTGAGAGCGTCTCGGTCCAGCTCTCCGCGTTTGCCAGGCCCTTCTCGTTGTCGAAATGGACGCGCCTCTCTTTTGCCGCTGAGTTCAAGCTACCTCCACAAGAACATCAGGAGTACTGGCGGCCCAGGCGGCATTGCAATTTGCCCTTCTCTCCTCCATAGAGCCGACGACCTTCCAGCTGCATCTCCAAGCACCGTCCTTTGTTTCCAGCTGCCGCCGCCACAGTGACGCGTCTACGCAGGCGCCCAAAGCTGCCAGCCCCACGCCCAACCCTGGGCCATCCCACAGTACGAGCCATGAGCCAGGCAATCCTCGCTGGAATTGAGGTTTCCCATACTTAAAGCCTGGCTTTCCCTCCACAGATTCGGTCAATGACTGTCCCTGCTAACCTCTTTCTTCCCTCTTCACCACCAACTGATTGTTCACTTCCTCCGTGATACACCGTGCTGGCCACAGTCTATCGTTAACAGGTCCTCAATCAAGTTTCAAGCATGAGGGTTGAACAACTCTTCATCACACTCGCTTTCTGGCTATTCCAGTTCCAGGGTGCCTTTGCTCAGTCATCCTCTTCCTCCACCAGTGTCGAGACTGCTTCCTTCGAGACAGTGTCCACTGCTCTTGATGTTGCCACCACTGTCTCTGAGCTCTGTGCTTACGGCTCTACTACTTCTACCTTGAACGGTAGAGAGTACTCTTACTTGTACGATGTTGCTGAGGAGACCACCACCACCACCATCGTGTTTGTCCCAACCTACTACAGACAGTTCACTTTGACATGGTACTTCTCTTTCTCTGAGCCTGTTGACGCTACTGCTTTCAGTGTTGACTACTACGGTCTCTACATCTCTGACCTTAAGGGTACTGTCAACTTGGAGGATGGTTCTTTTGTTGCCACCTACTTGGTCACTATTCCACTCGTTGGCTTCGTCTCTTCCATTACCGACTACTGCGCTAACGAGTGGGTTTCCTTCACTTTCACCATTGCAGATGATGGTGAGGATGCTCAGTACGTCTTCTACACGGGCAACTTGGGTTCTGGTGTTCAGTCTGTCATTGAGGCTGCTTCTTGTGGTCTCATCACTACCTCCGACTGTACTATCTACTCTGCTTCCATGGACTTCAGCTGTGCTGGTTTCGCTGACTTGACAGACTGTACCTCTGTCGTTACCTTGAGTGATCCCTCTTCCTCTTCTTCCAGCTCCAGCTCCAGCTCTGCGTCGAGCTCGAGCTCCTCCTCTTCTTCCACTACCAGCTCCAGCTCTTCTGCTGCTACCTCCTCCTCTTCCTCATCGTCGTCCTCGTCCTCGTCCTCGTCCTCCTCAACTGCTGCTACATCTTCCTCATCTGCTGCTACCTCCTCATCCGCCACCTCTTCCTCTTCAGCAGCTTCCAGCGAGAGCGTCCAGACTGCAGCTTTCGAGACGGTCTCCACTCCAATTGCCGTCCACACCACTGTCTCTGACCTTTGTGTCTACGGCTCCACCACTTCTACCTTGAATGGCAAGGAGTACTCTTATTTGTACGACATTGCCGAGGAGACCACCACCACCACTATCTTGTTGGTTCCAACCTTCTACAGACAGTTCACCTTGACCTGGTACTTCACTTTCACTGATCCAGTTGATGCTACTGACTTCACCGTTGACTACTACGGTCTCTACATCTCTGATATTGAGGGTACTGTCAACTTGGAGGATGGTTCTTTCGTCGCCACCTACTTGGTTACCATTCCAATCATTGGCTTCGTCTCTTCCATTACCGACTACTGTGCCAGTGAGTGGGTGTCCTTTACCTTCACCATCCCAGATGCTTCTACTGGGGAGGATGCTGCTTACGTCTTCTACACGGGCAACTTGGGCTCTGATGTACAGTCTGTCATCGAGGCTGCTGCTTGTGGTTTGATCTCTACTTCTGACTGCACCATCTACTCTCAGGCCATGGACTTCGACTGTGCTGGTTTCGCTGACTTGACTGATTGTACTTCTGTCGTCACTTTGAACGAGCCATCCTCTTCTTCCGAGGCTACCTCTTCTTCTGAGATTTCCTCCTCCTCCTCTTCATCTGAGGCTTCATCAGGTGCTTCCTCTTCTGAGACCTCCAGTTCTGCTGCTTCATCAGGTGCTTCCTCTTCTGAGACCTCGATCTCTGCTGCTTCATCTGGTGCCTCCTCTTCTGAGACCTCGAGCTCTGCTGCGTCATCTGGTGCTTCCTCCTCTGAGACCTCCAACTCTGCTGCCTCTTCTGAGGCTTCCTCTTCTTCTGGCTCCAGTGTTTCTGAGGAACCAACCACCGCCGCTTTCGAGACTGTCTCTACTCCACTTGACATCCACACCACTGTCTCTGAGTTGTGTGTCTACTCTTCTTCCGTTGGTACTTTGAACGGTAAGGAGTACTCCTACTTGTACGACATTTCTGAGGAGACCACCACTACTACAGTCTTGCTTCTTCCAGTCTACTACAGACAATTCACCTTGACTTGGTACTTCACCTTCACTGACGCTGTTGACGCTGTTGACGCCACTGACTTCACTGTCGACTACTACGGTCTCTACATCTCTGACGTTGAGGGTACTGTCAACTTGGATGAGGGTTCCTTCGTCGCCACCTACTTGGTCACTGTTCCAATCATTGGCTTCGTCTCTTCTGTTGCTGACTACTGTGTCAACGAGTGGGTCTCCTTCACCTTCACCATCCCCGACTCCACTACTGGAGAGAATGAGGAGTACGTCTTCTACACTGGTACTCTGGGCTCTGACATCAAGTCCTTGATTGAGGCTACTGCTTGTGGTGCTCTTAGCGCTGCCGACTGTACAATCTACTCTCTCGGTATGGACTTCGACTGTGCTGGCTTCGCTGACTTGACCGACTGTACCTCTACTGTCACTATCGGTGAGTCAACCTCTTCCTCTTCTGAAGCTGCTTCCTCTTCCGAGTCATCTGCTGCTGCTTCCTCTTCCGAGTCATCTGCTGCTGCTTCCTCCTCCTCCTCATCTGAGGCTTACTCAAGCTCTTCGGCCGCTTCCAGCTCTTCTGAGGCTTCCTCTGCTGAGTCTTCTGCCCCAGCATCTTCTGAGGCTTCCTCTGCTGAGTCTTCTGCCCCAGCTTCTTCTGAGGCTTCCACTGCTGAGTCTTCTGCCCCAGCTTCCTCTGCTGAGTCTTCTGCCCCAGCTTCCTCTGCTGAGTCTTCTGCCCCAGCTTCCTCTGCTGAGTCTTCTGCCCCAGCTTCTTCTGAGGCTTCCTCTGCTGAGTCTTCTGCCCCAGCTTCTTCTGAGGCTTCCTCTGCTGAGTCTTCTGCCCCAGCTTCCTCTGCTGAGTCTTCTGCCCCAGCATCTTCTGATGCTTCCTCTGCTGAGTCTTCTGCCCCAGCTTCTTCTGAGGCTTCCTCCGCTGAGTCTTCTGCCCCAGCTTCCTCTGCCGAGTCTTCTGCCCCAGCTTCTTCTGACGCTTCCTCTGCCGAGTCTTCTGCCCCAGCTTCTTCATCCGGCTCTGAGGTTCCAACCTCTGCTTCTTCGGAGGCTTCATCCTCTTCCGCTGCTTTGCCATCTCCATACATCACTGGTTACTTTGTTGATGGTCAGCCACACTGGCAGATTGTCGTTCCAGGTACCCTTGGTCCATGGACTACTGTTACCGTTGCTGGTTCCAACCCAGGTGACAATTACGTCTTTGTCTCTGCGGACTGTCTCGTTGATGGCTCTGAGGTTGATGGTGATGTCACCGTTGAGGACATGTCCTACTCTGCTACCTACGACTTGGGCATTGACACCACTTCTGACTTCGTTTTGGACATCTATGCAGAGGCTACTGGTGCTAACCCATACACCAACAACGCCGAGGTTACTGTTGAGTCTGGTTCTGGTAAGAAGATGAGATTCTTGATCAAGAGAGCTACCACATCCTTCAGTTTGACCAACACTTTGACTGTTGATGCTTCCTCTTACTCTTCTACTTCCAGCTCTACTGCTGCCTCCAGCTCTTCTGCTGCTTCTAGCTCTTCTGCTGCCTCCAGCTCTTCTGCTGCTTCCAGCTCCTCTGCTGCTTCCAGCTCTTCTGCTGCTTCCAGCTCTTCTGCTGCTTCCAGCTCTTCTGCTGCTTCCAGCTCTTCTGCTGCCTCCAGCTCTTCTGCTGCTTCCAGCTCTTCTGCTGCTTCCAGCTCTTCTGCTGCTTCCAGCTCTTCTGCTGCTTCCAGCTCTTCTGCTGCCTCCAGCTCT
>PPNT02000108.1:0-13593 GCA_003708285.2 Petasospora xylosilytica | reverse complement strand
AGTCAGACAAGGACTCAACCTCAGTGGTGGTACCGGTGACCAAGGAGCCAGCAGAGTCGGTGGTCAAGTACTCAGAGACAATGGCAGTGACGACAGATCCACCAGAAGTGAACGTGGTCAAGTACTCAGAATCAACAGTCTCAACCTCAGTCGTTGTGGCAGTGGAGAAGTCACCGTTGGAGTCCGTGGTCAAGTACTCGGAGACAACAGCAGTCTCAGTAGTGCCATCGGAGACAAAGGTGGTGGTGTAAGCAGGAGCAACAGTCTCGGCAATCGTAGTTGTACCAGTGATCAAAGAACCAGCAGAGTCAGTGGTTGGGTAGTACGAAACAACCTCCGTCAAAGTGGTGCTGCCAGAGACTGCGGTGGTGGTGTAAGGATCTGGGACAGTCTCAGCGATGGTGGTCGTAGCAACGTCCAAGGAGCCATCAGTTCCAGTGGTGGTGTACTCAGATACAACTCCAGTGTAGGTCTCGCCGCCAGAGGTGAAGGTGGTGGTGTATGGAGATGGCAACTCAACAGAGGTGGTGGCCACCGTGGTTGGTTCACCGTCGCTGTCAGTTGTGGAGTAGAAGGAAACAACACCTGTCTCGGTCTCGCCAGAACCATCGGTGAAGATGGTGGTGTATGGAGATGGCAGGCCCTCAGAAGAAGAGGTGGAAGCACTGGATGCAGAAGAAGAAGAAGAAGAAGAAGAAGAAGAAGAAGAAGAAGAAGTAGCAGCAACAGAAGAAGAGGATGAGGATGAATCAAGCATCAAAGTGTTGGTCAAGTACCAAGTGTTTGTAGCTCTCTTGACAAAGAATCTGAATCTCTCACCACCAGCAGATGTGACTGTGACAATGGCATCGTTGGAGTATGGACCAGGGCCTGTGGAGTCAGCGTAGATGGAGAGAACCAGCATGGAATCAGTCTCAATGGCAACATCATATTCACCAGAGTAAGTAGAGCCCTGTGCAGAAGTTGTACCAGTGACATTGACGCCATCAACCATGAAGTTCACAGAGGTGAAGTAGTGCAGAGTCGATGGGTTCGAGCCAGTGATCGTGACTGAGGACCATGGACCCAAAGTACCAGGGACGTAGATGTACCAGTGCGGGTTGATGTCCATCATCACACCCTCGATGTATGGGGAAGGCAATGAGCTGCTTGTAGCAGAGGAAGATGATG
This sequence comes from Petasospora xylosilytica, assembly GCA_003708285.2. Lineage (NCBI taxonomy): Eukaryota > Fungi > Ascomycota > Saccharomycetes > Phaffomycetales > Wickerhamomycetaceae > Petasospora > Petasospora xylosilytica. The sequence continues at coordinate 12,423 of PPNT02000108.1, read as the reverse complement.
ACGCAGATGAGGAAGATGTCTGTGTGAATGAGGATGATGGAGAAGAGATGGCTGCGCCAGATGAAGACAATTCAGAGGACAGTTCGCTTGAAGACGATGTTGGGAGAGTTACCATTGTGGTGATGACTGATCCGATTGAAGTAGTTCCATCATCAGACGACTGGGAAGCAGAAGAAGTTGCAGATTCAGAAGAGGAGCCAACCGAGGATCCAGTACTGGAGGCAGTAGTTGAAGCCACAGTAGATGAAACACCAGTAGACAAAGAAGTACCAGAAGGGACAGCAGTGCTTGGTGTTCCTGAAGAAGAAAGATCTCCAGTTGTGGATCCCTGAGCCCCAGAAGAGGTACCGGAAGCGGCAGAAGAAGATGCACCAGAAGGAACCGAAGTAGCACCTGTCTGAGAAGAACCCTCGCCAGTAGACGTCAAAGAACTCTCAGCAGAAGTAGAGGACCCGACTGTGTAGATGAAGGAGGAGATCTCAGTCTCACTCAAGGTCTGGGAAGTAGTACCAGCAGAGTATGTGGATGCCACAGAGGAAGAGTTCCAGTAACGGGATGAGAAGTATCCTGCTGAAGAAGAAGACGGAGCAGCACTGGATGAGGCCATAGTGACAACGGAAGAGCTGGTTTCAGAAGAACTGGACGGAGTAACCGCCTCAGAGATGAATCCTGTCTGCGAAGAAGCCAAAGAAGAGTCTGTAGAGGCAGCAGCAACTGTTGATGTGGATCCTGAAGAGGTCTCAGAAGCTGACCTTGCCGTAACAGCACCAGAAGAAGCAAAGACACCAGAAGAGCTCTCTGAAGATGAAGAGACCACACCAGAAGAGAGCTCACTGGATACTGGAGATCCTGAAGATTCTGTAGAAGCGGCGGTTGAGGTCAAAGAGAAGCCTGTAGCACCAATGCTTGAAGCTGAAGACGAAGCTGTGGTTGCAGTGCTCGAAGACTGGACACTGGATGTTGAGCCAATGGTTGCGGAAGAGCCAACAGAGGATAACTCAGTAGAAGAGCCCATCAACAAGCCAGTAGATGATGCACCCGAAGACAAAGAAGATCCGGACTGGCTCAAGCTCGTAACCTCGGAAGCAGCAGCGGCAGTGGATGTTGACTCGGTGGATGAGATCTCTGAAGACAGCACGTCAGAGGAGGAAGAGGCAGCAGCAGAAGGTGACGAAGCAGAAACAGACTCAGAAGCTCCAGATGTTGGCAGTGAAGAGACGGAGACTGAAGCAGCAGTCGACTCGGAGACCACTGAGGATAATGTATATGATCCAACTGAAGAGCCAGAAGAGCTTAGCTCCGTAGTTTCAGATTCTGTATCAGATGCGGAGGCACCAGAAGAGGCAGCAGCAATCGATTGGGATGCAACAGTGGAAGATATCACCAAAGAACTGGAGGAGGATTCGGCAGAGGAAGCACCAGTTGAAGCAGTGAAAGTCGACGACTCTGTGACGGAGGAGACAGTACTTGAAGCCACAGCAGAAGACGATGACTGCAATGCCTCGACAGAAGAGAATCCACCAGAGGACAAGCTTGAAGCACCAGAAGTCTCAATATCAGAAGTAGAGGATGATTCAACGGAAGACTCTGTCACTGAAGATGCCAGGATGGAGCTCAAAGAAGAAACACCAAGAGAAGAAGACTCGGAAGACAAAGACTCGGAAGCAACAGCAGTGATGGATGATGACTGCAAGGATGAAACTCCTGAAGACAAAAGAGACTCAGACTCAGACTCCGTCGATGAAGATGGAGATGATGAAGCAGCACGTCTTGATGACGACACTGAGGCAGATGAAACATCAGATGACACAATGGAGGACTCAATGGAAGACTCAATGCTCCAAGACGTCAGGCTTGAGATTGCAGATGATCCCACCGATGAGAGTGCACTTGACTCAGATGAGGTAGTTGAAGCAGACGATGTCATGGAGGAAGCATAAGACTCAGAAGAGTAGGCAACAGAAGACTGAGATGGACCGGATGAAGCCTCTGATGAAGCTGGAGCAGAGAACTGGCCAGTAGAAGCAACTGATGAAGAGCTTTCCAGAGGTGAAGCCACTGAAGATGAAGCCACTGAAGATGAAACATCTGAAGACGAAGCCACTGAAGACGAAGCCACCGAAGATGAGGCAACAAAAGAGGAGGACTCAGCAGAAGCAGATGATTCGACAAATGATGCTGATGCAGACGAAGCGGTAGCAGAGGTATCAGTAGAAGAAGAAGCCACATAGGATGAATCCTGTGATGAAACAGCAACAACAGATGACTCAGCAGAAGAAGCTTCGGAAGCCAAAGAGAAAGCATCAGTGGCAGAGGAAGATCCAGAAGAAGAAACAGTCGCAAATGAAGTCTCAGAAGATGATGGACTGGCAGAGCCCAAAGAAGATGAAGCCAATGATGAGGTGGCAGAAGACAATGCCTCAGAACTCAAAGAGGAGACAGACTCGCTCAGGCTTGAGACCTCAGAAGCAGCGGCAACGGTGGATGTTGGCTTGAAGGATGATGCCTCTGTAGATGAGAGTCCAGATGCAGAGGCCACAGCAGAAGATGGACCGGAAGACTCAGATGAGAAGGATCCGGATGCTGAGACAGCAGTAGAGACAGACTCGAAAGACACTGAGAAAGATGATGAAGATCCCACAACTGCAGAGACAGAGGAACTGGAGGCAGCACTTGATGAAGCTTCAGATTCAGTGCTCGAAGATACCCCGCTGAAGCTTGAAGAAGCTTCCGACAATGATCCAGAAACTGGAGTAGAGAGCTCAGCAGAGGAGGCACTGGCGGCTGAAGATGGTCCAGTAGATGAAGCTGAAGAAGACGACTCAGCAGACGACTCAACTGAGGAGGCAGCATCAGCAGAAGATGAAGCAGCTGTGGATGATGGTTGGGATGAGTAGGCAGCCACAGATGACTCAGTAGAAGCCTCAAATGAAGATACCTCTGAAGATGGAGCCAGTGACGAAGACTCAGACGACAAAGCTGAAGTAGACGACTCGGTGGATGAAGATGAAGGCAATGAAGCTTCAGCAGATGAGGAAGCAGCAGATGAGGAAGCAGCAGATGAGGAGGCAGCAGATGAGGAGGCAGCAGATGACTCAGTAGAAGAGGCAACTTCAGCAGATGAAGTCAAGTACGAATACCAATACTCAGAAGAGAAAGCTGGAGTGGACGACTCGGAAGACGAAGTAGCAGAAGCCGACAAAGCCTCGGTAGATGATGATGATGAAGCAGCAGAAGGCTCAGCAGATGAAGAAACTTCAGATGACGAACCAGCGGAAGACTCGGTAGAAGGCTCAGTAGATGAAGGCTCAGTAGATGAAGGCTCAGTAGATGAAGGCTCAGTAGATGAGGCCTCAGTAGATGAAGCCTCAGTAGATGAGGCAGTAGATGAAGCCAAGTATGAAGAAGAATACTCAGAAGACAAAGCTGGTGTAGATGACTCGGTAGATGAAGCCTCGGAAGCCGACGAAGACTCAAACGCTGACAAAGTAACAGAAGACTCAGTAGAAGAAGCAACTGATGAAGCCAATGAAGAAGAAGACTCAGAAGACAAAGCTGGTGTAGATGACTCGGTAGATGAAGCCTCGGAAGCCGACGAAGACTCAAACGCTGACAAAGTAACAGAAGACTCAGTAGAAGAAGCAACTGATGAAGCCAATGAAGAAGAAGACTCAGAAGACAAAGCTGGTGTAGATGACTCGGTAGATGAAGCCTCGGAAGCCGACGAAGACTCAAACGCTGACAAAGTAACAGAAGACTCAGTAGAAGAAGCAACTGATGAAGCCAATGAAGAAGAAGACTCAGAAGACAAAGCTGAAATAGAGGACTCCGCAGCTGACGAAATAGCAGAAGATCCGGTAGAAGAAGCAACTTCAGAAGATGAAGCAGCAGAGGACTCTGTAGAAGCCTCAGTAGAAGAAGCCTCAGTAGATGACGAAGCCTCGGCAGACTCAGTGGAAGGCTTAGAAGAGGAGGCCTCGGCAGCAGATGACTCAGTAGAAGAGGAAACTTCAGCGGATGAGGCAGTAGATGATGCCAAATATGAAGAAGAATACTGAGAAGACAAAGCTGGAGTAGATGCCTCGGTAGATGATGCCTCGGAAGCCGACGAATCAGCAGATGACGAAAAAGCAGAAGACTGAGTAGAAGAAGCAATTTCAGTTGACGAAGCAGCATGAGACTCTGTAGAAGACTCCGTAGAAGCATCAGTAGAAGAAGCCTCGGCAGACTTCGTAGAAGAAGCATCAGAAGATGACTCAGTAGAAGAACCAGCTTCAGAAGAAGACTCTGTAGAGGAAGCAACCTCAGAAGATGACGGAGCAGCAGAATCCTCAGAAGAAGACGACTGGGTAGATGAAGCCTCAGAAGCCGAAGAAGCTGCTTCAGCAGATGACAAAGCAACAGAAGGCTCAGTAGAAGAAGCAAGTCCAGAAGATGAGGCAGCAGATGAAGCCAATGAAGAAGAAGACTCGGGAGACAAAGCTGAAGTAGACGAATCAGCAGATGAAGCTGACGAAGCCTCGGTAGATGATGAAGCAACAGAAGATTCAGTAGAAGAAACAGCTTCAGAAGACGAGATAGCAGAGTACTGAGACTGGGTAGAGGAAGCTTCCGAAGACAAGGCAGCAGAAGATATCTCAACAGAGGAAATCTCCAAAGACGACTCAACCGACGAGGTGGCACTTCCAAGAGCTGTTCCAGAGGCAGAAGACTCAATGGAGGACAATGTCTCAGAAACAACAGATGAAGTGACTGATTCAGAGACATCTCCAGAGGAAGCAGCAGAAGAGGCAGAAGGCTCAGATGATGCAGTGGTGTCACTCGAAGCGGAAGAAGAAGCTGGTGTAGACGACTCAACAGAGGAAACTTCGGAAGAAGCTGCACTGGAAGACGTGTAGGAGGAAGCACTGGCAGAAGTAGTCTCAGCAGCAGCCAACGTGGTAGTCAGTGTAGAGAATTCACCGAGGGCATCGGTAGTCAATTCAAACGAGATGATATCCGTAGCAGTCAATCCGGCACTTCCAACGAGAGTCGTGGTGTATGGACTTGGCACAGTCTCGAGAATCGTCGTAGATCCAGTAGAGAAAAGACCAGCATCATCCGTTGTGGAGAAGAAGGAGACCAAGGCAGTAGTGGAAGATCCATCCGATCCAACAAGCGTGGTAGTAGCTGGTGCTGGAACGATATCAATCTCAGAGGTGGTGGTCATTGTGGAGAAGTCACCAGCGGCATTTGTGACCAATGAGAAGGAGACAACGCCGGAGCGCGTGATTCCCTCAGAGTCTGTGTATGTGGTCAAATACTCGGCTGGAAGAGTCTCAGAGATGATGGTGGAGGCGGTGGAGAAGGAGCCATCAGAGTCTGTGGTCAAGATGAAGGAGATCACATCAGTGACGGAAGAGCCAGAAGAGTCGGTTGTCACTGTTGTGATTGGAGATGGAACAGTCTCCTCAATCGTCGTAACTCCAGTTGAGAACAGACCATCAGAGCCAGTTGTGGAGAAGAACGAGACAACAGCAGTCTCGGTGGTGTCAACTCCAGCCAACGTGGTGGTATACTCGTGTGGAACAGTCTCTGGGAAAGTGGAAGTCGAGGCAAAAGTCGTGTAGTCTCCCTCGGAGTCAGTGCCCAATGAGTAGGAGACAACACCAGAACGTGAGTTTCCATCAGCATCAACAAACGTGGTGACAACAGGAGAAGGATCCGACAAGACAAGAGTCGTGGTGCCAGTGGAAAAGTCTCCGTTGGAGTCTGTAGTTGGGAAGAAGGAGACAACACCGGTGAAGGAAGAATCGTCAGAGATACCAGTGGTGGAGTACTCAAGTGGAACCGTCTCAGTGAGCGTTGAAGAGGCAGTAGAGAGAGAACCCTCGGCGTCTGTGGTCAACTGGTATGACACCACCTCAGTAACAGAAGAGCCAGCCTCGTCAGTAGTGACAAAAGTTGTTGGAGAAGGAACAGTCATCAAGATGGTTGTGGATCCAGTGGCAAAGCTTCCTACATCATCTGTAGTGCTGAAGAAGGAGACAATTTCAGTCTCGCTCGTTCCAGAGACAAGAGCCGTGGTGGTGTAGGCAGAAGGCACAGTCTGAGGAGTAATGGTTGATGTGGAAGCCAGTGTGGTGAACTCTCCATCATCAGCGGTACTCAGAGCAAATGAGACAACAGCAGAGACAGAAGAGCCATCAGTAACAAAGGTAGTGGTGTACTCCTGTGGAACAGACTCTGTGAATGTGGAGGCGCCTGTGGAGTATGAGCCCTCAGCATCAGTAGTCAGGAAGAAGGACACAACCTCAGTGACGGAGGAGCCAGCCTCGTCAGTAGTAGTCAGAGTCGATGGAGAAGGAACAGACTCAGTGAAGGTGGAAGTGCCAGTAGCAAATGCCCCGTTGCTATCAGTGGTGCTGAAGAACGATACCACCTCAGTGTATGAAGAGCCCTGAGCATCAACAGAAGTGGTAGTGTACTCTGCCGGCACAGTCAGCGTCCACAGCAAAGTAGAAGATCCAGTGGAGAAGTCGCCGTTGGAGTCTGTGGTGAGGAAGTAGGAGATAACCTCTGAAACCAAATCGCCAGCAGCATCGCTCGTTGTTGTTGTGAGTGGAGCCGGAACAGTCTCGTCAATGGTGGTGATTCCCGTGGAGAACTGGCCCTGGGAGTCTATAGTGGAGAAGAAGGACACGATGGCGGTTTCAGTGGAAGAGGCACCGACAATCGTTGTGGTGTAGGCAACTGGAACTGTGTCTGGGTATATCGATGTGGAGCCCACAGTGGTGAAGTGGCCAGACGCATCGGTCGTGAGAGCAAACGACACGACGCCGGAGTGAGAGACACCAGATGAGTCTGTGAATGTGGTTGTGTACTCTGCTGGAACTGACTCTGTGAAGACTGATGATCCCGTGGAGAAGGAACCAGAGGCATCGGTAGTCAAGAAGAAAGACACCACCTCTGTAACTGAAGAGCCTGCTGAGTTGGTCGTGACGACAGTGGAAGCAGATGGAACACTCTCGACAATTGTGGAAGTTCCAGTGACTCCCTTGCCACTAGCATCAGTTGTGGAGTAGAACGAGACAACTTCCGTGACTGTACTGCCTGCCGAATTGGTCGTAGTGGTGGTGTATTCTGGTGGCACTGAGACCGAAGTGGCAGCGCCAAACGTTGTACTGGCATCAGAGTAGGCGAATGTTGTCGTCACTGGAGAGAAACTCGTTGAAGAAGAACAAGAAGAAGACATACTCTCGAGATGCCCACAGTCAAAGTCCAACGCTTCGAAGTATGTGTCTGTACAACCGCTCACAGCACAGAACAATGTGTCCAGGGCAGAACTGATGTCTGAGCCAGCGTTTCCAGTGTAAAAGACGAGAGTCTCTGTAGTTCCATCATCAGCAGTGACAACCCACTCAAAGGCGACGTACTCGAAAGTACAGAACGAGACGAGGTCCGCGAGCCAGAACAGCGAGTCTGTGGCAACCTCGTACGAGATGACGAATGCTCCTTCCTCGGTGTTGACCTTACCAGTGACATCCGAGATGTGGAGAGACTCCTCGTATACGGAGAAACTCTGGACAGTGATGTCCTCTGCAAAGTTGAAGTACCAGGTGATGGTGTAGGTGTAGGTGTAGTAGAGCAGAGATGGATTCGCCGTGGCGAGAGAGACGGTGTAGCCATAGTAAAACTCCTTGTCGTTGAGCAAGCCGGTGGAGTGACCAGCAACACAGACGCCAGTGGCTTCAGTAGCAACGGCCAAGTCAGTAGTGACTGTGGCGATGTCTGTGACTTGAGCAAACTGGGCTTCAGAGGAGGTAGCAGCAGCGGTGGTGGTGACTGGGTCGATGGTGATGGCATCCTTCAAGAGACAACCTGCTTCGTAGTTGGTCACGCCGTCCGAGCAGTCAAAGTCCAGGTTGATGGAGTAGAAATCTGTGGCGGAACAAGTGGAGCAGAAAAGAGATTTCACTGCAGAAGCGTGTGTGGTGTCTGATCCGGTGTAGAAGGCGTAGTAGTCAATGTCTCCATCAGAGTCGGTGAGCGTCCACTCGAAGGCAACGTACTCGTTGGAGCAGATGGAGGAGGCAACAAGGGCCGGTATACTGGTCGTGGAGATGGTGTAGGAGATGACAAAGGCTCCTTCGTCAAGATTGACCTTACCAGAAACGCCGGTGATGTCGTTACCAACTTCAACAACCTTGAGCGCAGAAGCCTCAACAGTGCCAGCAAAGTTGAAGTACCAGGTCACTGTGTACTTGTAGGTGGAAGAAAAGATACCACTCGTGGTGGTAGTCTCAGAGAGTGTGTAAGCGTAGTAGTACTCCTGGCCATTGAGTGTTCCAGTGGCAGTTGTACCAGTACACGCAGAGACAACCGTATCAGTGGCCAGCAATGAAGTGACGGTGGAGATGGCAGCAGTGGATGTTGTTGTGGCTGCGAGGGCCATTTGGAGCTGCGAGAGGACCCAGAGGATCAGGAATCCCAGCGAAGTGAGCTTCATTTGGCAGTGGATTGGTGGGGAGAGAAGAGAAATCAGCGCCAGAGAGAATGGAGAGAAATCAGCAGAGGCCCGGGCTCTTAAACAACGACGCAAAGGCCCAGATCATTCATCGAATCAAACCTCGTACTCGCCTCGGTGACACTCAGCATGCATCCACAGGCTGGATACGAGGAGCATTGGGCATAGAAAACAGGCTATCGGTTGAGAGACTGGCAGAGAAGGTGGAGGATGGGAGAAGAATGAAGCAGCTTCCCTGTACAGTCCCGAGAGCCGGGCAGGAAGCGAGGCGGATCTCACAGTGCGTGTGCTTGGATCTGCATAATCTGTGGCTTGCTGACTTGTGGCTGAGCTCTGTGAGTCTGCAGAGAGTCAGAATTCCGTGTGGAGGCTGCTGTTGAGGCTGGTGATTTGGATTTTGGCCGCCTTGTTGTTTTGGAATTGAGTTCGGCCGAATCTTTTTTTTTTTTTTAGCTCACCGCTTATGTAATCTGAACTCTGCCATGGCTGCTTCGGCGGGGAAAACAGCCTAAAGAAACTGGGATGAGTTACTGAGGTGGTTTAGTGCTTTGAGTGGCATCCAGACTGTATAACGAGCCCGAGATGAGGTCCCTAGTAGGCCTTTGAACGTGTTAACACCCGCTCCAAGCCATACACACAACAACGAACCACTCTCTGTATTCCCCCCACTCTCCTGGGCTCCTTGTTCAGGATCAGCCGGAACTACGAACTCGCCAGCACTCATTGTGCTTCTAGACATGAACAGTATTAACGCTCACCAACAATCCGGCCAGTTCTGTGGTGCTTGTGCCGCTGCTGCACGCATTATAACAACGACGATCCCTGGCGAATTAGGGAAGCCTCGCCTAGAGGCAACGAAGAAGCGGGTGAGACAACTGTGGACCGGCGCCTGTCCACTAACACTTACCAGCTTCTCTATTATCTCTTCTAATATAGAACTACAAAGACTCTCCACTCCCATCAACCACTGTTACGAACAGAGCCCTTCAACGCAGCACTTGTCCATCACCCGCGTCCGCCCACCGTCTGCGTTTCCTGTCGGGCTCCATCGATTTTGCTTTACGCCCATCGCCGGCCTGTCAAGTCCACGTTTTGAGCGCTTATGCCGGTTGTTATCGCTCAGCTCTCCCCGGCGTCCTGTGCCATGCTGCCGTTGCTGATCTGGAGGGCTTAGAGATGCCCAACTCGTGATGAAACGCTCTGCAGCAGGTGTTTCGGTGGATAGCAAGGGCGCCCGGGGTTGCTGGTTTCGGCTTACTAGGCCGTGGTAGCAGTATCCTGAGAGCTAGTGTACTATTAAGTGCTTGGTACTTAGTACCCATAAGCCATAGTAAATCCTCAACAAAGAGGCCCGCCCTCCACTCCTCTCTACAACTTTTTCTAGAAAAACCATCCTGAGACACTTTCTGCATCACGTAAACTCTGCGTCTCCCCACATTTCGCTCGCTTGGACATGCAGCTCGGAGCAGTGCGCACATCTCCGAGACGTTTTGGGGAGTTGCTGGGGATAATGGGCAGTGCTAAAATTGCTTCTCGCTTGTTTCATCCCATTCATATCTCCTAGCTCTATCGCATGGAAGAAGTATGCCTAATTGGAGCAATAGCTGAGCCCCCTTGTTCTTAAGCTAGCTCGCTGCTCGAGCCCTGGCCCCTACTATCGCTGCTGGCCAAGAGCAGGCCAAGCGCCCAGCCCTATGCGCTAGCTGATTAGACTACTGATACTTCTATATCACAGTAAACACACTGCACAGAAGCTAAAAGGGATCGTGCAGTCTCTTATAATATTGCCACGCCTGAGCAACCTCAAGATCACCGCGATCGTCGATCATCCACTCTCAGATCCACGTCGTACACCACGCCTTGAAAGCTTGGAAACCACCAGCTGCTGATATCATGAGAATCTGGGCCCTCGGCGATCTCGAGTCTGTACTCATACCGTTTCGGATTTTGCACTCCTACCGGGCTGGCCGCATTCATCCGGGTCGTCGTGTCCCCTCGCGGCACTGTCCAGAACCAGGAGCCACGCATGTCAAACTCAGTACGTCACCTCTTGAAACCTTGGTGAGTGTGGAGAAACAGAGTTTGGGAAGAGAGATTGATGCAAGTAGGTTGGCTGGATCTGGGGTATTTGCCTACCTGGGAGGACCGCCTTTGCCCGTCTGGCCTCTTTGGGTGTGGGCGCCTTGGGATTGGCAGGCTTAACGCTTAACTACCGGTGGCTCTGGTCTAGAACAGTTTTGGTTGGGTATATGATGTCGAAAGGGTGGATCGGGTGTGAAGTATAAGGCTTCGATCTTACTAGAACCAGCCTGTACGGTTGAGCCTTGCTGCCTTGTTGGGCCCGTTCGACTCATGATCATCCACGTGCTGTGGTACTATGTTCGCATATGCCTCACTCCTAGGAAGTTGAGCAACAGTACTGGGTTATGGAGTGGAAACATTCAAGCTAGAGTCGAGTAGTCACTCCAGCTGGATCAGTCCTCCAGCTTGATTAATATGTTGGCCAATCTGGATTGTCTCCGGTAATCTCCGCGGGCGCCAGCTAATATCATAAACAAGGCCTAAACCTGCACGTCGTAGCCATTCTGGAGATTGTAGATACTACTAGCTGATTAGCAGCTTGGTTATCATAACGTAACAAGATCATATCATTGTAATGATGCGGTTCACCAGAATCAAAGCGAACATCATAAACATATTAAGTACAACGGGGACACCATGAAGACATGAGCACCGTAAGGATTATGGCAGCAGTAGAAGGATGAAGTCATCATCAAGAAATGCAAAAGATGTGCAGCAGAAAGTCATTAGCCGACGAAGACATCGGAAGACGTCATGGGACTATGTCTCTTACAAGAAGAGAACACAGACCATAGACAAGAGAGAGACGATCCAGCCGGCGGCCAAAGAGGAGGCAGAGCCCTCAATAGCAGAGGCAGAAGCAACCGAGGACTCACCAGCAGTGGTCGAACCAGCAACAGATGTGGCGAGAGTGGTCTCGGTCTCAGCAGGAGCAGCGGTGGCAACAGCAACAGTTGTAGAGGCAACAGTGGCGGAGCCGGCAGCGTTGGTGGTGGAGTACTGAACAACGACAACAGTAGAAGTCTCGCTGCCAGAGGAGAGAGTGGCGGTTGTGACAGTGGATCCCTCGACGGTGGAGACAACGGCAGTGGTGGAGCCAGCAGCGTTGGTGGAGATAACGGTAACTTCAACAGTAGAAGTCTCGTCAGTACCAGCGGTTGTCTTGGCCTCAGTAGGAGGAGTAGTAGCAGCCTCAGTAGCCTTCGTAGAGGTGACGGTGACAACGGCAGTAGAGGTCAGTGGGCACACAGTTGTGTAGACGGTCTCAACACCAGCAGAGGTCTCAGTGACAACAGTAGCACCAGTGGTGACAGCCTTAGTCTCACAAGCATTGTCGGAACAAGAAGTGATGGTGACAACCGTGGTGGACTCAGCAATGATGACAGTCGTAGAAGTTGACTCAGTAACAGAGCCAGTAGCCTTCGTAGATGTCTCAGTTGTAAGAGGACAGAACGTTGTGTAAGAGGTCACCTCTCCAGACTCCGTTGTAGTAACAACGGTGACTCCAGTTGGAACGACAGTCTTCGAGCAAGCATCGTTAGAACAAGATGTGATCGTGACCAATGTAGTAGACTGGTGGTCGACAACAGAAACTGGGATTGTGGAAGTACCAGTGGCAACCTCGCCAGCAGAGTTGGTGGTCAAGTACTCAGAGACAACACCGGTGTAAGTAGCTCCGCCAGATGTGTAGACAGTGGTGTAAGCTGGCGCAACAGACTCGGCGTAAGTAGAGGTGGCAGTAACAACATCACCAGCAGAGTCGGTTGTCAAGTACTCTGAAACCAATCCAGTAACAACGGAGCCATCAGAGGTGTAAGTGGTGAAGTACTCAGCCA
>PPNT02000107.1:0-13936 GCA_003708285.2 Petasospora xylosilytica | reverse complement strand
ACGGCGGGTTGTAGAGCCTGATCTGGGGACCCGCTGTAGATATGTATCTTCGCACCCAAAGCTAAAGACCCCAATACCCCGCCTGTCCACTTCCACCGGTAGTAGACGCTGTACCCGCCCAGCCGGAGACGACGCGCTCGCCAAGCTTGGGCAGCCACTAGTCCCCGCAATCTCTCCGGGTGACGCTGACTCCCCACCTCCACAGTTTTGCGGAGTTCTGACTCCTTGGCACATGTTCTGGCTCAAGTTCTGCGCACGGTGGGAAACTCTCTTCCTCTTGGCCCCGATTATAAAGAGCACCTGAGATCTCTGCTTCTTACACCTCCTCTGGCCGCCACTCAACAGGCCATTAAGCAAACTCCACCAACACCCGCAACCATCATCATGGCTGGTGGAATGTCCGCAGCAGCCGTCGGCCCCAAGGTCAAGGCCGCCATCGAGAGGGACTTTGACGGAAAGGCCCCTCCGCCATGGTACACCCGCCCAAACCTCAGTCTGCTCAACTTTGCGCTGCTCGTGCCGCTGATTGGCTCCTCCGCAAGTGGCTTCGACGGCTCTTTGATGAACGGTCTCCAGTCGCTCACGGTGTGGCAGCAGGACTTCCAGAACCCAGTGGGCACCTTCAGAGGCTTCATCAACGCCGCCATGCCTTTTGGTCTCCTCATCACGGCCATCCCATCTGCCTGGGCCTGTGACAAGTATGGAAGAAAGCCTACACTCCTCGTTGGCTCCGTGCTCATCATCATCGCCACCATCATCCAGGCAACAGCCATGCACTCCCGCGCACAGCTTATTGTCTCCAGATTCATCGTCGGTATGGGAGGTAACTTCCTGGCACAGACTTGTCCTATCTTGCTTGCTGAGACTGCGTATCCGAGTCACAGAGGTATCATGACTTCGCTCTACATGTGTTTCTACTTTGTCGGCTCCACGCTGTCTTCGTGGACATCATACGGAACTTCCGAGTACACCACCTCGTGGGCATGGAGAGTTCCAACCATCATCCAGGCCGCCCTCCCAATCGTGCAGTTGTGTATCGCCTACTGGCTCCCAGAGTCGCCTCGTTGGTTGACGTCCAAGGGCAGGGAGGATGAGGCGAGAAAGATCTTGACCAAATTCCACGCAGACGGAAGAGAGGACTCGATGCTCGTTGCTGTTGAGATGGAGGAGATCGTGGAGGCCATTGAGCTCGAGAAGGCATCTTCGGGAGGAACCTCATTCTGGTCTCTGTTCCAAGGACGTGCCAACATCAGAAGAACATGCATCGCCGTCATCGTCTCCATCATCACGCAGTGGGGTGGAAACCAAGTCGTCGCATACTACATCTCCGTCATCCTCGCCACCATCGGCATCACGGCCCCACACAAGCAGACTCAGATCAACGCGTGTCTCCAGATCTACAACCTCGTGTGGTCCACCGTCGGAGCCTCCAACGTTGACCGCCTGGGAAGAAGAGCGCTCTGGCTGATCGCCACCTCGGGAATGCTTGTTTCCTACATCATCTGGACCGCCTTCTCAGCCCGCTTTAACATCACGGGCAACCAAGCTGACGGAAAGGTCGTGCTTGCCTTCATCTTCATCTACTACTTCTTCCATGCCATCGCCTACGCCCCGCTCGCCGCCGCATATCCTGCTGAGATCTTCCCCTACTCCCTGAGAGCCAAAGGCATGGCTCTCACCTGGTTTGTCTCCAACTCGGGCGTCATTGTGGGTTCCTTCTGTAACTCCATCGCGCTGGATGCGATTGGATGGAAGTACTACATCCTCTTCTGTGTCGTGCTGGCCATCACATGGGTCGTCATCTTCCTCTTCTTCCCGGAGACCAAGGGTCGCTCGCTCGAGGAGATTGCCGAGATCTTTGAGAGAGGACCCATCTTCGTCGTGGGTAAGTACTCCAGAGAGCATGTCGATGATATGGAGAAGGCGCAGAGTATCAACTTGGACTTGGAGAACGTCAAGCCGGATACTGCCTTCGTTGAGGATGTCAAGACTCGCTCGCTTCATGATTCCTCTTGAGCTCGTACAGGATGAAGTCATTGTGTACTGTTTGTGGGTGGCGTTTCAGGTGCTCAGCGAATGATGCTGGATACTGCTTTTTCTTCTTTGCTACTCCCCTTTTATCTGAATATTATGAGAGTGTTTTTGTTACTACTACGTGCAATGTAGACGTCGACGAGTTCTGTCGTGTGGTCACTTGTCTATTGTTCTTGGAGGCTGTGCTGGTGTGGCTGCCCGGGAAATTCCGCCTAGGCCCGAGCACCAGCCACCTCCACCTTTTGGCCACATCCAAGCGACGACCTATCCACCGGGATAATGATCAACGCCCCTGAGTCCTGCTAAAAAATAAAAAATATTTCCTCGGCAACCCCACAACAACAAACAGCGGCCAGGGGTATAAAGTCACAGGGTGTCTGCTGTTTCTTGTTCTCCCTCATTATGCATCCCATCATCACCACCAGCAATAATGTCCTCAGACGAACTCCCAAACGAAATCACCGCTGAGATTCTCGCCAACTTCGGCCCACTCGACGTCAAGAAGGCCCTCGAGGCCACTGGAGACAAGTTCTCCTCGGTCGTTCGCCTCTTCCGTGACTCCGTCGAGCTCGATGAGGATGAGGAGCCATACTTCAGCCTTCCAGAGCCTTCCAAGCAGCAGCTCATTGGCACCACCGGTTATGATAACCTCGAGTTCGGCCTCATCAACGCCATCGAGATCAAGGACTTGACAAAGATTGACTTCAAGGAGTTCACCAAGGCTTTCAGGGGCAAGAACAACATCATGATGATTCAGGTTTACAACCCAGAGGTGAACCAACCAATTGACTTTGTCGACTTTGTTGCTGACCTCCTCAAGGAACTCCTCCCAACCTCCAAGATCTACATTTACGGCTTGCTCTCGATGTACAAGCTCAGACTGGACGACTCTTCCTACTGGAAGAACTTGACCATTGGCCCATCAGATCTCCAGCTCATTTGCTGGAAGCTCAAGAAGGCTCCTCTTTGTGAATTCCGCTATTTGAACAGTTTGCATATCATTGACCCAAAGCCGGAAACACTCGAGGGCATGGACTTCTCCACATCGCCTGAGGAATCTCTGTTCATTGACAGCCAGGAGGATCACGTCGTCATTGAGAACAAGACCATTGGTGCCTCGAGCGTGACCATTATGGCTGCTTCATACTCTTTGAAGGACATCAAGCTTCCAAATGCATCCAGTGCAAAATTCCGCAGTGTTGTCTTTGGAAGCACCAGATCATCTATTGAGAACTTCGGAGGCCCTGAGCTCACCGACATTGACATCACACACCTAGGCAGTTTCCCAACCATCAAGGACCTTGAAACGGCCGACACACTTGATATGGTGAACTTCACAAACACTCTGTACCCTGGTGTTCCATACCTCGATGATGACGGTGTTCCAATCAAATACGAAGACCAATCCCTTGGCCAGGACTATGAGTTCTTGAAGAAGGCGGAATCACTCATCTTGAACAACGTCCAGGGCCCACTGGCAGACCTGGACGAGCTTCCAAATGTCCGGATGATAATTATGTCCAACACAATCTTCCCATGGGCTGAACTCAAAGTGTCGATGCCTGTTCTTGAACACCTCGAGATTGTGATTGGTGTCCCTCTTGTCGACTGTCTCCCACTCATCAAGGCACCACAGCTTGATGTTCTTGAGCTCCAGATCACAGGACTGCCACTCACTGGCCCATTGGCAACCAAGGTTACAAACATGACGAACATCAAGGAGTTCCTCGCCGGATACCCTGCGCTGACGCTTCTCTCTTGCAACTTAACTTACGACGTCCTCTCCCCAGAGACCATCCAGGCCATCCCAGATGCTTTGAAGGGAAAGAGAGATTTGATGACCTACATTGGTCCTCCACTGGGCGATGAGATCGCGGACCCGGATGTCGAGTTCCCACAGCTGGAGAGACTCGAGATGACATACCCCTCTCCTCAGTCTATCAAGATTGCGGCCAAGATGCCTTCCCTGGAAACATTGGGTCTCACTGGCGTGGGTGCGGGCTCGGGTGAGATTTCCAAGGTCGAATTGGTTGGTCTTTCCGCCCTTGATCTCATCGAGGTTCAGTACATGAAAATTGCGGAGCTTGAGCTCACTGGACTGACCTCTCTGAGCTTCTTCGGTGGAACTGTTGAGGTGGCAAAGTTCAAGGCTGATAAGTTGCCATCGTTGAATACCTTGTTGTACAATGTGCCAGAGGGTAAGGAGTTCAAGGATGTCGAGGAGATTGATGAGCTATGCGAGTCCGTCGAGAGGGAGCTCACTTTCAATTGATGGGGATTGATGATGGATAGTCAGTTATATTAAGAACATTGAATGTCGATACTACCAGTATTTAGTGTCACTAGATGACTAGATCATCACAATCCTCTTCAGTCTTGCGATCCCTGCTGTCCTCGGCTTCGAAGTCAAAGGAGACCCCATCCGCAAGGTATGACCACTCAGGATCACAAACAGCCTCAGGGGAGGATCTCCATCCCCTGCGTCTTCGATCTTTGCTCCACCGTTTTCTTCTTTCTTGACTGCCGATTTGTTTTTGATCACCAACGATGGCAGAGAATCATTGAGCTCCTCTTCTGAATCACTGCCAAGAGCACCATTCACATACTCCACTGTTCTCAAACTTGGGCAGTCAGTGACCTGCAATGTGCCAGAGACATTCGTGACTGTGACCTTCTCCAGTTTTGGGGCGCCTTGGATGATGATATCCACCAGAGCTTTGGGATCCTCAATTAGTTGCACACCAGGGAATACGATCTCCCTCAGCTCTGGAGCATCAAGGTTGACGAAACACACACGATTAGGACTTGTGGTGTCAATGATGAGTTTTTTCAAAGATGGGAAAGGAACATTGCGGTGGCTCCAAAGACTGGCATCAGTATTGGATGAGAGTGTCAGCTTTTCAATGGTTGGCGTGTCGTTCAGTAAGCGGAGAAGACCCTGGAGAATAGTCAGGTAACTCTTATCAACAAGACTCCCATACGGTTTAGGAGCTTCATTGACGAAGAATGTACCAACGCGGTCCACACTAGCTTCTTTCCGATACGTTTGAGCTGCGCGGTTGATCAATTGTCTTCTGGAACGCTCCGCAAGTTGTTCAAGGTTGTCGGTGGACCCAGTAAAGTGGCCGATGAGGATTACAAGATGTGTGAAGTGAAGCTCCTTGAGGCCTTCAAAACGGAGCCGTGGGAACTGGAGGACAAGGTTGTCACAGACGATGTTAAGCTTTGGAATGCTCACGACCAAGCTCTTCATATCACAGTACATTGCCTGTGAGCTGGTGATGAGGAGTGTGAGCTCTTCCCACTGTTGGGATATCTGAGAAGCAGACAGAGCCATCAAGATTCCATAGAGGGCACCATAGTCTGCGTTTAATGAACTCAATTTTGAGATGAAAGTAAGGTCCTGTGGCGGTGGTGGGACTTCTTCTCCATCTGCATTGCGCTTCTTTCCTTTGCTCACTCGCTTTTTCAACAACGGTTCAAATTGTTTTGCTTCCTTGTAACGAGTATTTTGGTTTCCCTGACCACTGATAAGGGATCTTCTGAAGTGGAACTTGACCTCCGGGGCATCAATGTCAGAAATGGTGGGAATGAGATCGTACCATTTAAGGAGGATCTTCTTCAGTTTTGGAGCTTGGATTCCAATCAGAGTTGGATTCACAAGATTGGTCGTACGGCCATGTATGTACCTGATGTAGAGTTTCTCACAATTAGGAAGAATGAGGTTCTCAACGTGCATGGCTCTGTCAATGATGACCACCTTGGCAGCGACGGTTTTGTCTTTGAAATCCGATGGATCGTCAAAGATGACTTGTAGTCTCTTACTTGGGCCCTGGTGAAAGTCTGCGCCGTAGACCGTCTTGGTGGATGCATTCAGAAACTTTGCTTCAGAGACATCAGCCGCAAACTTTGGCCCTTCAGTGTTTCCTCGTGGCTTCTTGACGTCCAAGACGACGTAGTCTGTGCTCTCCAAGTAGAGGTTCCTCAAGAGCTTCGCGTCAGCAATCTTCAGCCCAGGTCTTGGCTCCACTGAGTGAAGCAGAATCTTTGATGTTGGCAGATATTGCATGAGAAACGAATTCTTGGGATCTGTCGTGAGGAAAGAGGGAGAGAACGGGGTGCATCTGATGAAGTTTCTGTGACCCTTCAACTTCCCAATCATCTCACAATCGGCCCAGAAAGAGTCACACTCGACAAGGTTGAACTCCGCAGCAATGATCTGAGAGTCATTGAGCTTAGCCCTTCTTTCCTGGGGAAGAGGTGGGAAGAAAGACAAGTCGCCATACTGTGCAAAGAGATGATGAAGGGAGTCGGCACCCGGGGCCTTGAGGAGATCACACAGCTGGAATGGGGAGAGCTCGGAGATGTACTTGGTCCGCACAGTTTTGGACAGCGCCAGGACCTCTGCAGGATCCTTCAAGATCTCCATTGTGCTCTGTCAATTGGGGATAGTTACTTTGAGACGAGAAGCAGAAGATGAAGAAGTGACGCGTCAGTTTTGTCCAAACGCGTACGCGTTCAAGCGACGAGACTGAGAGGACATTTCACAATCAAATTGCGGGCGTAATAGCCGAACTCAATCCCTTTGTGATACATCTACCAGGAAGTAATAGATCGCATGCCTGCCATTATGAACCATAGTACAGACCAGAAGCCGTCTCCGGATAAGAGGAGGCATCGCCCGGTAAGAGCGACTGTGTGTCCCCAACCACCGCGAATTTCGGAATCTGTCAAGCAGCAGCTGATGGGGGCCCCAGAACCATTGCGAGCTCTGACTTGCTACTCACCATCAACGCACAATAAACACAGCAACAACACAGGACAAAGTCAAGGTTGTTCGCACATGAACAATGGCTTCGTCTTCTCGCATCTCCAAGAAGGAGCGCTCTCCCAAGATCACACGATCTACGATCGAGCGTGTCGCCGCACAGATTGAGGAGTACATCTTGAAGTTCAGGGTGGAGAGACAACAACTCATCACTAGGCTGTTGGAACTTCCCCCTGAACTCGTCGCTAAAGTTCTTCACAATCTCACAGCTGAGGATATGAGAACCGTACTGAAATACAATGGTGGGAAACTCGGCAGAGTTGTCCAGCTCTTTGCAGACAAAGAGACCAAGGGAAGACAGGAGGATATGTTCTACCCAGCACACCAGGAATTTTTCCCTGATATTCCCCAATCACAGGATGTCTTCGCCTTGTTCGGTCCAAATTCAGACCCTCAGCCAGCGTCTACCTCCTTTGGCCTCATCAACCTGGTCCAGGTGTATGACATTTCGAAGATCTCGCTACCCAAGATAAGCATCTCCTTCAAGGGCAAACGAAATTTCATTGTGATGGATTGTGCAAAGTATGACAGCACGGACCACACGGCGCTCATCCAATGGCTCAAAGATCTCCTTCCCACTTCAGCCATTCACCTATGGAACCTCCACGCCAACTTGAACCTTAAGCTCGATGAGTCTTCGTACTGGGGGAATCTGGAGATCGCTTCATCAAGCGTCAGTTTCGATGCTGCTGACATCACAGGTTCACTTCCAGTGGAAACGATCTTCATGGAAAGGATTCACCTGCAGAATGCAAATCAGGCCGTGCTCGACAATCTCAACTTCGAGATTCTTCCCGTGGAGCTCTCTATCTTGTCCCTCAAACAGGATCTGGTGCTCAAAGACCGGCCAGTGGGAGTGAAAGAGTGTATGATTGCCGCAAAGAGCTGTACATTCTCCAATGTCAACGCCCGAGGAGTCCAGAAGATGGTAATCACGGGCAATCCGGTGGAATCCGGTGGGGAAATTGTGCTGGAGAACATTAATGCACCACATCTGGAGACTCTGCTGGTGATCTCTCATTCAAAGGACATCTTCCCCGTTGTGAGAAACATCACCTGTTCCAAGCTAAGGGATGCTGAGATTCGGTACATGCCTCCCGAAGAACAAGGTCAAGACCTTGAGTTTGCTTTGGATACCTCAGTTGAAGACAACTTTGACTACATGAAGGATGTGCTCCATCTAAGGCTCTTCGATTTCCACGGGCCTCTTTTCAGTGTCAACAAGTTTAACAAGCTTCACCAACTGGTCTTGTCCATCAGCATGGATCTGTATGGGGCCCAGGTTGAGTGCCCTGAACTCCTGGAGTACCATCTCTTGATCAGCACGCCATATGTTGTTGCTCCACCTACCCTCCTTGCTCCAATCATGAACGATGTTCACATCTTGGGTGCAGAGACGCTCAAGAAGTCTAAGGTTGAACTCATACTGAATATTGTTCAAGGAATGAAGCATTGGCCGAAGCTCAAGGCGCTTACCACGGTATTCTTCACGGAAAACATCAGTACTGATCAGCTCAGACCCTTGGAAGAGTACTTGACCGAAAGGGGTGATGTTGACTGGATTCACTCACCCCAGTGATATTGGTGTAGCTGGACTACATTCGATATTACATACTGCTTCGCACTAGCGACGTAAAGAATTATGACTTATCACTTGTTTTGTAGATCAACCAACTGCTGGACCTGTTCCCTGCACAGCTGTTTCAAATCCTGGACATCAGCCTTGAGTTCCTCAACCTGTTCTGATTTCTCACCAATAATCTCCAGCATCTTCTCGTGGCGAATCAAATAACCCCCAACTTCTTCCTCCAATGTGGCGATCCTTGCCTTGTATGCCTCAACTTGTTCATTGTCCTTCATCAATTTCACAATCTCCTCGTTGGCGGACTTTTTATCCTGTGTCAGCTTCTCAATCTCATCCCTCATGGTGGAGATTTCGGTCTGGAGACGACGAACCTGACTGCTCATCTTACCTAGAAGCTGGACAGACGCACCGCCTGCTCCAACACCAATGACACTGGAGGAGTAGTTATCAAGTCTTGGAGTATTGGCATTTGAAACAGGTGAATCAATCGTATCGTTGTCTCCAAAGTCACTGAGTGAGTCGTCGCCACGCTCGTCAAAGTAGTCATTGGCCAAGTATGCAGTTGAGGTCTTTCTGCTCTGGAGAGGAGTTGTGGAAGACTCTCCAAGGCCGATATCTCTGCTCTCCCATTGTCTCTGTTTGAATGATGGGGTTGATGTATTGCGTGAGAATGGTGAAGCAAAGGTTCCAACAGATGTGTCAACCATTAGTGTCTGGGGCTGGATCGTGTCCTTGGCCTCTCTCTCCAACGACTGGATCTTGAATGCCAGCGATGATTTCTCTTGGTTGAACTTGACTTCTTTAGTCTGCAATGTCTCTTCAACCTCCTCGAGTGCCTTCTTCGTGGATTCAAGTTTTGCTTCCAACTTGGTATGCTCTGACTTCAATGTCTTCAGATCATGTGTGGTCTCATCCAATGCATTGATCTTCTGCTCGAGATCGTTGGCCAGCACTGTGTTCTTCTGTTCCAATAACTTGCTTCTATTCTGTAGCGAAAGCACTTCATCCTCAAGAGTGCTGACCTTGTTCATCAAAGAAGCCTCAATGCTCTGCCAGTTCTCAGTAGCTGACGTGTACTGTTTCTGCAACGTGTCATATTGCTTGAGCAGCTTTGAGTAGCCATCATCACTGGACGAAGTAGTAGTCTGGGCGTTCTCAGCTTGGAATCTCAGCTGCTCGATCTTCTCCTCAAGTCGTTGAACCTCTCTGGAATGTTCCTCTCTTGCCACGACGACCTTTTGCTTTTCCTTCTCCACTTGTCTCTTCAAATCATTGATCTCCTTCGAGGATTGGTTCTTCTCCTGCACAATCAACGAGCTTACCTCTTCAATCTTCTTGGATAGCTCCTCCGTTCTTCCGATCTCCTCCTTCAGCGCCTCCTTTTCATGGTCAAGCTGCTTCTGGAGAGACTTCACCTTCACTGAGGCCTGCTGCTCCGCCTCCAGTGACTTCTTCAATGAGTCTTTGTTCTTCTTAGCTTCGGACTCAAGAGTGGCAACTTTCTGTCTCAGATTTTCCAACTCATACTCATTGTCAGCCTCCTTCGCCTTGAGCCTTTTGATGGTGTTGTTGAACTTGAGCTCCTTCATGGACAACTCCTCGCCTTCCTTCAAAAGGGCGGCGATCTTCTCATCCTTCTCCTTCAAAAGCTTCTCGTCAGTGGAGACTGGTGGAGATTGTGCCTTCATAGTAGCTGCTGATGATAGTCTCTTCACCTTCTCTTGCAATGACGACTTCTCCTCGCTCAGTGACTTCGTCTTGTTCTCCAGAATGATGTATTTGTTCTGCGCGTCGTTGACAAGCTTGAGCAGCTCCTCAGTTGGCAGCTCTTTGAAATTCGATGGGAACAGCGATGCGTTATCAGATCTTGGGATGTCCATGGATGGCTCTCGGGTCGATTGTACGGATCCATTTGAGCTTGGTGCTAGCTCTGGCGTGAGAATAGCAGATGCGATAGATGGTTGTGGTGTCTGTTCAGGCTCTGGTGATGCTGTCTTTGATGCTGGGGCTTGTGATTGCACCACGGGTGTAGATGAGCTCCTCTTGGACGACTTTCCAGACTTCGCCGCCAGGGCAAGTCTTTCTTGAAGGGTGAGTCTCTTTTTGGGAGCTGGGGCCACTGGTGTTGGGGCGGCTTTCTCGGGTTCTTCTGTGATGATCGGTGTTGACTCCTGGCCTCCAGATGTTAGCTGCCTGTTTTCTTCAACATTTTGCTTCTCTATCGAAGCACTGGGATCGGAGATTACAGACTTCTCCTCGTCTTTTGTGGTTGCGGAGACATTTGTTGTCTCTGTGGGAGCTTCATCAAGGATTGGATTGGAATGACCATTGGTTTGTGGTACTTCTTCAGTGGTATCAGTTCCGTTTGTTGTATTCTTCCGTTCACCGGATTGACTCTCACTTGGAACCTCTGGGGTCTCAGCGGGCGCTTCTGTCTCCTCCGCTCCTATCACGGGCGGTATAGGTTGTTGTGGTGGAACAGGCGCCGGAGCAGCCTTCTTGTTGTTCTTTTTCTTCGCCATGGTAGGTCGAATACCTCAATCTGTGCTTGATTCCAGGGGCTAATGAATCTGCTGGCGTGGCGGGAGAAAGCTCTGCGGACTGGCAGCTGTCGAGTTGAGGTGTGAGGTGTACCTTCAGGTCTTCGTGGCTGTGATATCGAGTGGGGATCAGCCAGCAATATGAGTCCGTGGAAGATGAGAGACCGCTCAGTCCAAACTAGAGTGCCAAACCAGATGCTGGAGACTCGACAGGTACTGGCTTTATGGGGCCTGCTCTCTTTGTAGAATGTTGTCGTTATGATCCTCCACCTCCAACATCAACAACTGGCGGCCACCGCGCGAAAGAGGCTTGACGAATTAACCCAGACACCACGGCTCCTGGGCTTTCTCGAACTCCGCGTCGACAACAACGAAGAAACCAGCTCGGCGGTTCACTCAGCAACGCCATCTGCATTCGGTAAACGTGTTCTCCTTGCCCAATCGTTTTTGGAAAGTGCAATAAACTGGCACCAAAAACTTTCACGATGTCAGAGTCGACGCAGCCTTCGTCTCCTGTAACGGAGACGCCCTCGAGAGCATCACCCACGCCATCAACGGCGTCAACTTCCACAGCAAAATCCAAGAAACCAGCTTCATCTGCCACTTCAAAATCAGCTGCTGATGTCCTTGAAAGAAGACGACTCGGTCGACTCAAGGCGGCTGAGACTATGGCGCTCAAGATCAAGAAGTCAGGAATCGAAAGACGTGATAACCCTGTGAGGTACTCTGTCTTTGATAATGTCAACTTGATTAACCAAAAGAACTACTTCACCGACTACTTGAAGAAGGATGATCAGAGTTATATTTTACGTGAAAGAAGAGAGGCACGTCTCGGTAAAATGGCCAGCTCAAAGTCTGGTTCTCATGTCCCAGGTGCCACACCAGCTATCAACGACGACGACGAAGACATGGCTGATGATGATGACAATGACGAGAACGATGAATCAGAATCTGCAGAGGATAAGCAGGGTAAGAGAACTGTGGTCATACATCCTGGATCGAGAAATATCAGGATTGGTCTCGGCACAGATGTCTATCCCAAAACAATCCCATTTGTGGTGGCCGTCCCAGGAACACCAAGGAAGACGGGAGAGTCAGAACATGTACCAACTGAGAGTGAAGTCGAAAGATACGAGAGTTACAAAAGGTTGTTGTACAGAGACTTCAGAGAACGTATGAAGTACTACAAGAGACGAGTGGTTCCAAACTCCAGTGAGACTGTCGAGAATTTCAACAAGAAGGTCCAAGCCGAAAAAATCCCTGAACACAACGATGTCCACAGAATGGAGTTCATCAAGCCTCCTTCTCCTCCCACCCCTCAGAGCTACTATGTGGGCTCTGACGCATTCAGATTGGACTCAAAGGAGTACAGATTAAGGTATCCACTTGTCACGAATGGAAAATTCAACGAAAAGGACTACGCATCACCGCAAGAGAACTACGGAGAGATTCAACTGTTCCTTGCTGAAGTATTGAGCAAAGAGTTCAAAATCACATCACTGAAGAACTTCCGTGTTTGCTTGGTTATTCCTGATTTGTATGACAAGATCTATGTTGAAAGATTTATCGAGTTACTATTGCAGATGGACTTCCAAGGTGTTGCTATCATCCAGGAGTCATTGGCGGCAACTTATGGTGCTGCTGTGTCATGTGCGTGTGTTGTTGATATTGGAGCACAGACCACAAAGGTGGCTTGCGTCGATGATGGTATGATCTTGCCAAACTCCAGAGGTGTTGTTAACTATGGTGGTGATGATATCACGAGGTTCTTCTACAGGCTACTGAAGGAATCCAAGTTCCCAATTGACCTTGACGAGAACGTGCCACATGAGTGGACAATGATGGAGCAGCTCAAGGAGAAATTCATCACATTCCAGGATGCAAATATCACAGTACAGCTCTACAATTTCATCAAGAGGTACACAGACAAACTGAGTGAGAAGTATGAGTTCAAGGTTTTTGATGAAGTAATCCTGGCACCTATGGCTCTCTTCTTCCCAGAGGTCTTCAAAAAGTCAGAGTCATTCCTTGAGGGCACGCCATACACTTCGACCAAGTCTGTTGATATGTTCACTGGTGAACCAGACAATCCAACTTCCACTACACAGAGAAATATCCACGAGGGCCTTTACGCAGACATGCAAGACTTTGACATTCTCAAGGACTTCCTCAATGCAGACTCGGCGGACAACGGGCTAACATCTGACATCCCAGCTATTGCCGCACTTGAAAAACTCATTATCCAGTCAATTGCCAATGCCTCCCGTTATGACTTCACCAAGGCAAAGCAGCTTTATTCGAACTTGCTCATTGTTGGTGGTTCTTCCAAGATCGAATCGTTGGACTTCATCCTCACAGACAGAATCAACATTTGGAGACCAAAGATTCTGGCACTTCTCAACTTCCCGGAGTTCTTGAAGAAAGTTGAATCTATCATTGCGGCCTTTGAGAAGGAGAACGAAATGAGTAAGGTCCAATCTGAAGAAGAGCTACAACCACTACAAGAGAAGCTTTATGATTTGATCGAGAAGGAGCTTCAGGAATTCTTGGAATTGGCCAACAACACATCAATTCCAGTCGAGGTTCTTCCTGCTCCAAGAGAGATTGATCCAAGCATTTTGACATGGAAGGGTGGATCTATCTATGCCCGTCTCAAGCTCATCGAAGAGTTTTTCATCTCTCCTCGTGATTGGGACATTCATGGCTCTAGAACGATGCAGTACAAAGCCATATGGAACTATTAGATGTTTAGAATATCAACTATCAAATTAAAGACTGGCCTGCTATTGGACCATTGTTTGTATCTCTTTTTTTTTTTTTTTTTTTTTTTTTTTTTTTTTTTTTTTTTTTTTTTTTTTTTTGGTTTTTTTTTTTTTTGTTTGTTTCAGAGACGTCTTTGTGGTTCCTTGTTGCTCTTGACGATGTTCATGGCCTTTGCGTTTCTCGTTT
>PPNT02000106.1:0-16075 GCA_003708285.2 Petasospora xylosilytica | reverse complement strand
TCGAGCTTCTGGCGGCGGGCCTCGTCGGTGAGATGGTGGCGTTTGATGCCGTGCTGCGTGGTGTGTTAGCGGCTTGGTCTCTGGGTACATGGTTTGCTCATTGGGTAATGGGAATACTCACCATTATGAGACCAATTGGGCGAGATGTTGCGATGATCAATTGCTGGAGTTTGGCTGGTTTTGTCCAGCTTCAGTCACCAGTGCTCGCAACGGCTGGCTGGCTTCAAAAAAAAGCCAATTCAGCTCCTGGGATCATCACCGATTTCCCACTCGCTATGGGAAATATATTAGACTCGATGATTAATTATGCTTCATAGAGCTCTGATACGTCACTCGGCCAGGTATCGTGCTTCTATAAGCTTATAACACAGTATCATGATGAGTTCATGAACGATTTGGAGTCAAGCTCTCTCAGCTAGCCCAACTTGATCGCTCAGGCGACAACCAAGCCAGCATCCATCCAAAATTAGGCCAAATTATTCATTTTTGACTTGTGGTCAAATTATTTAGATACAGATGTCCCCTGCTGGACAATTGGACCATCATTGGTGGCACTTTGGCTAATACTGCTGTATAGCTAGAAGCAAGCTCTCTCATTGGCCAGTGGTTGTGTGGTCGCGAGTCGCAGCGAACCTGGAGTTGGGGGAAGGGGAAAATGTTTTCTGTTCTTGCCTTGTCGAATGTCGAATGAGATGTATACTCCATCAAGTTGTTGATCTCATCGTGGTAGACAGTGGACTCTCCTTCTTCATTTGCTTGACTTCTGACAAAGTTGACGGACTCCAACAATCTCCTTCTCAATCTTGACGAAATTGAAAATGTGCGAGGTTGAATTTGATCACCCAACGTCTCACCGTGCTAGATTTGGCTCCCTCTGACACCCATCCTCTTAGGTTTGACTTGAGCATAAATGCGAAATCCAGAGATTGGAATTGCAACAGGATTATCAGCCTGCTGTCAGATGCAGAACGTTATTATCTCCAGCCAAGGTGTTGCCCACATAATGTGGGTTCTACTTTCTACATCTCTTCTGATTTGTTCAAGGATATCGACGCACTGCAGCACACATGAAGCCAATGACCTTCTCAATGGGAAGTAAAACAGTTCCAATGTACGCTTCACTGCGCCAGAGCTCCTGTTCGACCATATCAATATGTGGTTGAGAACATGGATCCACGAAGAGTTTCATCACACCCAGTCGTGAGCTTATCCCGGTCATCCCTTCTCTCCATGGAAGGGTGCTACAGCATATACACGATCTGGGACCAATTTCCCATTCCCAATGGGCAAACTCACTGATCCGTAGTCGCATCTCTATTTTGTATCTACAACATGATGAGTTGGTGTGCACTCGCGGAGAGAGTGAAGTTGTGCATTGATAGCAATCTGGGTTTGACAGCGTAGAGCGGAGGTGCCCGAACAACTGAATCCCAGCAGCATCAATCGTGTGTATCACTAGTTTCGTGGTATGGATTGATCAAATATGAGACAATCATCCATACTTCGCCATCGCCTCCCAATCACACCACTGTCCATCTGTAGTTGGCATAGTTTGGGAACGGTGCCGTGTTGAACGAGCACCAGGAGACGGTGATCATAACAGAAAACTTTGATCTTCCAGAAGTTTCAATAACATGCTTTAATTGGACAGATTGGATAAGCGATATCAGTATTGGAATCTCAGGCACGATGACATTACCGCCTTCATCGAATCGGTTGTCCAACAGGCATTTGGCCCAGATTGAATGTTCCGAATTCGCGAGTTCAGTTCCGGTAGATTAGCACGTGACCTCCCTGCGCAAGTCCTTAACCGGAACTCGATCCCATCGCAGCTCGAAAAATTTTTGGGACCTACTTCTCTGAACTCCACATAGATGAGCGCCTGTTTTGCTTTCCATCCACACAAGTCTCTACTTCCCAACACTACATTATGAACAGAGGCGGCTCCAGAGGCGGATTCCGTGGTGGTCGTGGTGGCAGAGGCGGATTCGGCAGACCAGCAGGTCCTGTTGGTCCACCAGACAGCGTGCTCGAGATGGGCTCCTTCTTGCACTCAGTTGAGGGAGACATCTTCTGTCGTTCCATCAACACCAAGATCCCATACTTCAACGCTCCTATCTACCTCGAGAACAAGACACAGGTGGGTAAGGTGGACGAGATCCTCGGACCTTTGAACGAGGTGTTCTTCACAATCAAGCCTTCCGAAGGTGTCCAGGCTACAAGCTTCAAGACTGGTGACAAGTTCTTCATCGCCCCAGACAAGCTCCTTCCGCTCGAGAGATTCCTTCCTAAGCCAAAGGTCGCCGGACCAAAGCCACCAAAGAAGAAGGGTGGTCGTGGTGGTGCTGCCGGTGGCCGTGGCGGCTTCGGTGGTCGTGGTGGTGCCAGAGGCGGCTTCGGTGGCCGTGGTGGTGCTAGAGGTGGCTTCGGCGGTGCCAGAGGTGGCTCCAGAGGTGGCTTCGGTGGTGCTAGAGGAGGCCGTGGTGGTTTCGGCGGATCTAGAGGTGGTTTCGGTGGTGCTAGAGGTGGCCGTGGTGGTCGCTTCTAAGGGATGATTGATGAACGAACTCAAACTTGCATTTTATTCCCCCCTCCCACTTTACGTTAACGTGTACAATATTAAAGTTTAATCATTCACAGAAAAGGTTTCGGAAATTCGTGTTGTCTATTTACATGTAGTTCGTTGCGTCGTTACATTACTGCTTGGTCTTGCCGAGCTTGATTGGCTTGACTCCGGGCTTGAGCCCACACGCCTCAAAGATGGAGTGCCTCAACTCTCCAAAGCCCTGTCTCCGTGGATGTTTCCTACTGGTTTCTGAACTTGTGAAGATGAGAGCTGGCTCAAGTGGCAAATCCAACACACTGCTGTCCTTGATATGCTTCTCGACGGTGGAGGTCTTGATGATTGTGTCAACCTTCGTGAAAACGATCTCGAAAGGCACGCCTGCCTCCGTCAACACGTCAATGATTGTGAAGTCATCTTGACTGAAGCCTTCCTTGGAGCCAATGAGCAAGTAGACTCTGCGTAGTTCTTTCCGTCTGTGTAGATACTCGAGAACTTGACGGCCCTGCTCTGGCTTTCCCTTGACTCCATACCCAGGCGTATCAATGAGCTTGAATCTGTTGCCAATGTTGAAACAGTTCATTGTCTGAGTGAAGCCAGCTCTTTTGGAGGCAAATGCAAATGTAAGAGAGTCCTTGAGCTCAGGCTGTGTGAGGAGCCCATTGAGAAGCGATGACTTTCCAACGTTACACTTGCCGAGAAAGACAACTTCTGGGAGACCCACGCCTCTCGTCTTGTTCGCCTTCAACGCTTGCTCGTGGTCCTCGATATCATCCTCTGACTTTGAGTTGAGTGCTGTCTCCTGCTCAAGTCTCTCCTTCTCGCCAGGGATGTCGTTGAAGTTGGCAGTAGTCCACTCGACTTTCACTTGGGCCTGGTGGAAGAAGCCGTTGATCTCAGCAAGATGGCCAGCGGACGGCGTCTTCATGTAGGGTCTCCGATATTTCTTGTTCAATACATCAGATGGTGGTATTGGAACTTGTTTCTTAGGAGGAGGGCTCCGCTTCTCTGGCTTCTTGGCTGGCGGTGGCGTTGCCTTCTCGATTTGCTGCCGTTCCTTGACGGCGTCGATGGAGGCTCGTAGCAGTGAGACCATATCCCTCCCCAGCGGTGTGGGGGAGTGAAAGCATCGCCTCAATACAGAGAACTGTGATAACACCACCATAGATCACCTATTCGTAGTTGTTTCTGCTGTTACCACCACCTCCAACAAGGGTTGTTGAGCTTCTCTTTGTGCGCGTTGAAGAAGTCAGAAAAACTTCAAGGCTTCCTCCTCATCACAACAACAACACCACACGGCGGCTAATCACAGTCGGCTCCAAATCGCTCGTTACTTGGCACAATGAGTGACATTCATATCCACAAGCTCATGTATCACGATGGGAAGTTCAAGCTCATGACACCCGCGGGCTGCCAGAAGTTGCTCAAGTACATGGAGGACAACGAGGTATACATCATCCCCCCACGCTTCGTCCCGGCGGCTGTCCCTTCGAACATGTGGTCCCAGTACGCCACATCAGGTCCCAATGAAGCCAAAGACGCGTATGTCAAGATCTTGTGCCATACTATCGGCGTCAGCGGTGAGATTGGCAGATGTACCATGCTACAGATACAACATCTCGTCGTCCGAGCACTCGAGCTGATTGTCGCCGCAAACACATCACACACTGCCAAAGTTGGGTTTGTCATGGCATTCTCCGTGTTTGTTACCAAGCTCCACATCTCCGCCGTCTGTAATGCCATCTCACCAGCTTTCTCCCCATTGGCGTGGCACAGAATCGACGGGCCTGAAGAGATGGTCAGGCTGGTCAAACAAGCGATGGCCGCCACACAGGAGATGACTCAGGCCAGACAGTATATCACACTGAAGATCTCATCGTTGATTTACACTGTCTGTACACAAGCTGTTGCTGAAGGACCAGACAAGAAGGAGCTCATCTTTGCCACTGCCAAGTTCTGCATCACTGTTCTTTCCCAGCTGCCGACAAGGCGCTTCGCAAAGGCAATCATCGATGCAACAAAACCTCTTGAGATCCTTGCCATGCAGAACAAGAATATGTTGATGTCTCGCAACCTTGTCCACTACTTCTTGGACTTCCCCATTGATGAAACAACAGGCATCATGAAGACTGGCGAGCGACTCAGAAGTGAACATTCGAACAGAGAAGTTCAGACAATGATGCTACTCTACCGTGATTACAATGACGCATTCGGAGAACTTTTGAACGAATCTCACTCCCTGCTATCACGAAAGGAGACAGTGTGGGCCAGGTTGTCACAACTCACAACTCAACAGCTCCAGAGCATCGTTGTCAAACTCAAGATCTGCATCCAGCTTCATGCCGATATACTCACTTCTGAGATGTGTATTGAGCTCATCATGAAGTTCGTTTCTCCAATTCCAGACATCACCCAACTCTTACAGAATGTCCGAGAGCTTCCTCGCACTTTCATGCAGACGGAAAAAGCGTACCAAGTTCAAGCATCAAGTCTCTTTGTCCGTTCCAACCAGTTCCTCTCACTGTCTGAAATCTTTTCCCGTTCAACCATCACAGCATACATGCATCTCTCTGCCTGGATTAGGGAACACACAATCATGACATTGAAGAACACTAACGTCAGCAAGGACAAGTTCACCCAGCACGGACGCTACGGGCTCCCAATTACCGATGAAGAGGTCTACATCATGATTCCAGGTGAGGACTTTTCAATCAAGGGTGGCAGAGCCAAATACATTGCAGACTTCCAGAAAGTCCCAAAGAGTCGTATGCCAGAATGGGAAGCATTGGAGGAGAATGATATGCTCATGTTGATGGAGCTGGATCTGCAGACTCAGCATGTGATTGTCGACACCAAATTCAACATCAAGTTCTTGAGAATGGCCAAGGTGGCTTCTAAGCCAGATGTTTGGAAGTATCCTGGAGCAGGAAAGTTTGACTTGGAGGTGATACTTGATGACCCAACACTTGATGATACTGATGATTCATTGCGTGAGCGCTACAAGAGAGTCAACTATGTTGTGAGAATGTCCGAGGATATGAAGCCTTTCTTCCAGAAAATTGAAGCCATGTCGTTGTTGAGCTCTGACATTGAAGATGATATGGTTCCATCGTGGCTTCTGGGTGTGATTCTTGGAGCCAAAAATATCAACGCAGCTCATCCAAAAGCAGTGGGAGACATGTCCAGATTCATTGAGATTGGGAGACTCAAGAAGAGCAACCTCATTGAGGCTTTCCCTCCAGAGGACGAGGAAGATGAAGGTCGGGCTACCAAGAAGATCAAGTTGGGTGATGGTATCGCAAACAACCCATTCGAAGAGGTCGGTGTAAAGTTTGAAGATGGAAAGCTCTCTGTGTCTGGGATTCAAAACAAGAAAGATTGTCTCGACCTCATTGGACTCTCTCCTGACCAACTCAAGGCACTTGTCTACTCTCAGTATCCAGGATTTACAACAGTCTGTGGAGCCACTGGAACTGGAAAGAAGTCTTTGGCTGCTGCTATGGCGGGTGTCACTCTCAGAAACAACCCAGGTGAGAGAGTGTTGATTCTTGCACCTGGAGAAAAGTGTGCTGATGCAATGCTGACATACACCAAGGAGTTGTTGAAGAAGGATCCAAGCATTGTTGTCAATCCATTTGACTTCTCAAGTGTGTCTGAGAAGAGAGGAGTTCTGGAAGGGAAGCTAAAAGACAAGTTGAAGCAAGTGGATTCGTTCGCAGCCAAACTTGAGGATGAAGGAGCTTGGGGAAATGATCCAAACACCGCAATGGCCTACTTCAACAACCACATCAAGCCAAGATGGGAATTGTTTAAATCATCATGTACACATGGGAGTATCAAAGCGGAGAACCTGACCTCAGATTACCCGTTCTCAAAGATTGCAG
Organism: Petasospora xylosilytica; assembly: GCA_003708285.2. Classification (NCBI taxonomy): domain Eukaryota; kingdom Fungi; phylum Ascomycota; class Saccharomycetes; order Phaffomycetales; family Wickerhamomycetaceae; genus Petasospora; species Petasospora xylosilytica. The sequence goes on along the minus strand of PPNT02000106.1, from coordinate 9,628 downwards.
AAGTCCGAGTCCCAGACGGATCATCGTTCAGAGACATTGCTAAGGAATGCACGGCTGAGTACACCAAGATCTGTTCTGTCTTCCATGAGATTGATCATCTTTCCTTCCTCTTTACTCTGCCATCTGGTGCTGCAAGTGCTGACTACATCATTGCCAAACATGCCCGGATCCACGTTGCTGCTGCTGATGAGTTCTTGCTCCGCATTGAGTACTTCAAAGACCATGGCATCTCTTATGACCAGGTCATCATCGTCGAGGCCCAGTGCTTGACTGATGCTGAGTTAATTCTCCCACTTGTGTTCCAGAAGAGCAAACAGGTGAAGAAGATCGTTTGGCTCGGTGATGAGAAGATGCTTGGACCGTATGCCAAGGAGGTGATGTTCGGCAGAATGGGAAGAACCAAGGAAGGAACTACCAACATGTTTGCCAAGCTCATTGCAAATGGCATGGAGACTGTGAGATTGAATGTCATGTTCAACAGAAGTCTTCAGTTCTTGGAATTGTTCCAGAGAAATGGCTACCCAGACCTCGTTGCTGGTCATTCGTCAAGACAAGACATCATCACTGTCATCGCAGGGCACCAATCCAATTCCATTCCAGGGCCAAATGGTTACTTATACGATGCAATCAGAGGCGAAGGAGCCCTTCGTGCCGGATACAACTTGATTCTCACCAAGCAGTACGATGAGAAGGAGGTTGTCTTCATTGGGTCCAATCCTACAATGACGGAGGCTATGAGAAAATCATGCCTTGTTGTCTTGGGCAAGTATCCAAACGCTTGTACTGTTGGTGACTTGAAGGGAGCACAGTACAAGGTTGTTGTTCTCTGCATTGCTGAGACTGGGAACTATGACGTGGAGGAATTGATGCCGGCCTTTGCTGCTGCTATTGAGAAAGTTCACATTGTTGCACCTGAGGCATTCAAGGCGGTGATTCGCCCCCACCCACCTGCTTGATTGGTCTGACTGATTGAAGTTGGACACTGTATGGCATTCAGACCTGGACTTTATGTAGTTACTGATTGATGAAGCTTATGATTGCATAGCAACTAGTACGTCTACTATTTCGAGCTAGTAGTGCAGAACAGGCGCGTCCTACCACGGCTTGAGACACACTTTCAATTAAAGTACCATCCATATCATTCACCAGTCATATTGACACCTATTCATAATTTGCACTAAACACCACCTCGTCAATGTCCATGTTGAAGATGCTTGAGACGACCCAGTCCCAGCCCACAACCTTACCACGCACACCACTCTCGTTCAACAACTCCTTGAATCTCTCAATGAATCCATTCTCAGCAGAAAGCAACACCACTGATCCATCCAGCGATGACTTAACTGACTTCATGCCCTTCATTTCCTTTATAGTCTTGAGAACACGCACGTCCTTGCATCCGTGAGCTCTGAGGATCTTCTGGGCGACGGCGGAGCCACCTGGGATCTTTGGTGTGATGTTGAATGTGATGCCCTTGAACAATCTCTGGTTGCTTTCAACGCGCTCGCGACATCTCTCCAAGAGGTCTGATAATGGAAGTGATGTGAGTGCTGTGACGGAGTCCCTACTCACTTCCTCGATGGAGTACTGCTCTGGGTCTGGAAGGCTGTCGGTGTCTGTTGGATTCTCCTTGAACCCCGAGATCACCGCAAACAAGAAGTCTGGGGAGATGATGTGTTCGAGCTCATAACTGAGACCAACCAAAAACTTCTCCGTTCTCATCATCTTTGGTGCCACGATAGTGTTCACGCCATCCTTCAACTCCTTCGATATCGTGATGCCGAGGTTACTCAAGATCTGGCTGTCTGCTCTGTTGAATGTCAGGTCACAACCCGACGTAACCAAGTTGATGTGATAGCGTGATGATGGTACTGATGACTCCCTCTTTGCTTTCTTCGAGTTTGGGGATTCGACACTGGGCGCCTTTCGACTCTTGGCAGGTGTCTCCTCTGGCTCAGCAGACATCGACTTCTTCAACTGTTCTTCTTCTCTTCTTCTCTTGCGCTCCTCAATTTCCTCCGGAAGCAGTGGTGTATCCTTAGATTTTGATTTCTGTTGCTTCTGGAAGAAGTTCAGCTGTTCCATGTCTTGGTGGAGCTTTTGTGCAGCTTTGTCCTTGGCTTTACGACCACTGTGTGGGCGGATGTCAGAGTAGTCAAGGCCTTTCAGTGCAGGTGCTCTTGGTGTTACATCATCTTCAATGTTTCCTGGCTTCTGTGGGGTGAGGACAGATGCCGACGTGGTGAGTGGCTTCTGCTTGACTCGAAGGGAGAGATTCTCCTTGTCATCATCTTCGTTCTCCTTGTCCTTCTCTTTGTTCTTCTGCTGTTTAGGAGCCTCAGGAACCTCTGCAATATCTGGAGCATCATCCACAATTTCAACAACCTCTGGTTGCGTTTGAGACTCGGCTTCAATAGCAATCGATTTCTTCTTTCTTCCGAACTGTGGAATCTCATCCCCGTCATCTTCGGAGTCCTCAATCATGTGACTTGGGTCTTCTTCCACATCATCGGTGTAAAACTGCTCCAGAACCTCAATATCAAGAGGTGTCTCACCAACAATATCTGTCAGTTTGATTTTCTCACTCAGAGTAGAAGCGTATCTTGGGTGGTTGTATGGCTGAAGTTTCCAACGTGCGTAACACTCTTCCAACCACAGATGATTGACAATCTTCATCTCCCATTTCAAGGCGGCATCATACTTCTTTCCAGATGGAGTGGATGACACCAAGTGGGTGTTGGTTGGTCTCAAGTTATTGGTGAATGTGGCACCCAAGGCTTCCACGAGCTTGTTGATGTAGAAACGAGCATCGCCAGTGTAGTTCGTGGATGAGATCACAAAGTCCTTCATCTCAGGCATCCCACCACGCACATATGGGTAGTGAAGCAACTTTGTATATGGTGCAATCCACTTCTGGTACTCGACCATCCAGTAAATCCAGTTGAGGTTTCCAACATACAACTTGTTCTTGCTGGCGTGAATGTACTCGTCCCCATCTCTGTATTGGCCAATGTAGAACTTGCACTTGTTGAGAGAGTCAACAACGACACCACCAGAGTTGACAATCAGTGATGAGATCAAATCCTCTGCAGTCTCAGTAAGCTCGAGGTCCTTACCCAAGTAAAAGACCTTGCCGTTGAGGAACTTGGTCTGTGCCTTGATCAAGTCTGCGCTTGTCGTCACCACGTCCAACTGCTTGATCTTCTCTTCTTGTTCGTCCACTGGAATGGCCCCAAGAATGTATGGAGTCTCGTCCAACTTCTTTCTCAACTTCAAGCAGTGGTCAATCCACAATGGGTGAACAGCCTTGATTCTCAAGTTGGCAACGCTCTGGGCAGCAAGGACACAGTCCTCCTCGGGATCAGCGCTGATGACGTGCGTCACAAATACACTTAGGGAGTCGCTGAAGGTACCTCCAAGAGCTCTGACACCTCCATAGATAGCCTCTTTGTCTGAGAGAGGAAGCGCCCCAACACAGATGTGGACATCCTTGAGAACGTGTCTTGGGTCTGGAGAGTATGGTCTGACTGTCTGTGGCTTACTCTTCTGGGCGGTGACCATGATGTAGCGCGCTGTTGTGACTGGCACAAGAGTCTCCTGGGCGTATGTGTAGAGATCAAACATCACTGTGTTGGAGATGATGTGTGTGAAGCCGCGGGCAACGAACTCCTCCTTGGTGATGGTGTCGGAGACGTCCTTGATGGTGTAGGGCACCGAGTTCTCGTCGCAGATGGTGCAGACCTCCGCAATCTCCTCGTCCTGGAGCTCCGGAGAGGACAAGATGAGGAGGTTCAAGTTCTCGAAGACTCGCTTGGACATGTTTGCTGTGGAGTTGAAGCGCCGTTGTCTCTGGAGAGAGGAGGTGACGCGTTTGTTTTTGTTTGGACGCCACCCTGACGCGAAATTTTTGGCGTCGTCGCGGGCAGTTGGATCAACACAACTCAACACGGACAAAGCACGGAAGACAGCAGCGAAAGCTGACAAGAGCTATCGGACTCCACGAAGAGATGACAGACTCAGCCCCTACACGCTCCAATCTTGCCCTACGTGGCTCTGCGAAGACCGTGGCCGAGTACTTCGAGTACGCCATCAACTCCATCCTCTACCAGCGTGGAATCTACCCGCCAGAGGACTTCCAGATTGTCCGCAAGTACGGCATCAGCATCCTAGCGACGGCTGACCCAGACGTCAAGTCGTACATCCGAAAGATTCTCCAACAGCTACACCGCTGGGTTGTCCAAGACAAAGTCTCTCGCCTTGTGTTGGCCATTGTCAACAAGGATACAGCCCAGGTTGTTGAGCGCTGGCAGTTCGACCTCCAGGTGTACGATGAAACGAGTGCACACAAGGCTGAGAAGATTCCTGATAACATTTCGGAGAAGACAGAAGACGAGATGCAGAAGGAAATCCAAGCCGTAATACGTCAAATCACCGCCAGTGTCACATTCCTTCCCGCCCTGGATTCGGGTGACTACACCTTCAATGTCTTGGTATACGCTGATGCGAATGCAAGTGTACCACGCGAATGGATTGATTCCGACATGAAGGAGATTGAGAACGCTGAGAAGGTCAAGTTTAGAAGTTTCTCCACCAATTCCCACAAAGTTGACACACTTGTGAGCTACAAGCTCGATGGGTTCTGAGAGCGAGTTAGAGTTAATGACGGCAACGACAGGATATGATACAACATTCAGTGCGTAGAAATCAATCGTTAATTAAATGAATGATGTGTGAGTTTCCAGCCTTACTGCTTCAAGTCCTGCTCAATCTGTGACCACTTGTCAATAAGGCCCTTGTAAAAGGCAATGTTGTTATCGGCCAAATCACCCAACGTGCTCTTCAGCTCCAAGGCCTTAATGTTCTCAAAGTATTGGATCTCCAAGAGTGTTTGCTTCTCAAACTGGTCGCACACATCCTTCGCCTTTTCCGACTCTGCTGTGAGGGAAGTGATGCGGTGTTCGAGCTTTGTGAGCTTCTCGCGACGGGCCTGATCATGGTTCACGCCACGAAGTTCTTCGAGCTTGTTTGAGAGGAAGCTGGAACCACCTCCAGCGAGAAGAGTGTTCTTGTCTGCAATGCTCTTGTTCATGTAGTCCGTTAAGGCCTCGTAGTCAATCTGTTTCTGCTCTTTGAGTTTGAGCAAGCTTTTGATGGATGTGACGTAGTGTTCCAGGTCCTTCAGTGAGATGATGTATTCGGTGTCCAAGAATGTCTTGAGGTTTTGGAATCCCAGACTGAGTTCGTTGAGACCCTCAGAGAACTTGACGAATGGCACTTCCAGCTCCGGCTCCAGCTCTGCCAACTTCTTCATTTGCAACGAGAAGTCAAAGTAATCCTGCTCCAAATCACCATAACGTTTCAGGATCTTGGCGAAGATTCTGTCAATCTTTGTGATGTTCTCGTCGAGCTTTTCTGAGCGTTCCTTGATGTCAACAAACTCCTTGCTCTGTGTGCTTGCGTGTTTGAATGTGTTGATGAACATATCCGTAACACCATCAGCAGTGGAGACAGCCTCATTGGCAACCTTGAGTTTGAGATGTGTTCTGTATGAGTTCCAGTCGTGTGTCTCCAAGAAGATGTGATAAATTTTGGCACGCTTCAAGATTGGGTGGAGTGATAACCTCTTTAAGAACCTCGTCAAGCTGGATGCTCTCTTTAACGTGAACTCTTGGCTGAAGCGGTCTCCTTTCAAGTACTCCAATCTTTGCTTATCTGGAAGTGGCGGAACTGCACATGCTGGGTAGTCGTTCAACAACACCTGGTAGAGGAAGTAGAAGTCAGAGAAACGACGACGGACAATAAACTTCGGATGCTGGAAGACGGGGTTGTTGCTCTCGGTTTCGATGAGGAACGAAATGTACGCGTTCTGGCCATCGCTCTCCTTCTGGGGCTGTGAGACTTTCGAGTGTATGAAGAGTGTGTCTGTATTTGTGGTGTCTTCTCCCTTAGTGTCTTGGCCCTTGGTGTCATTCATAGAGAGTCCTTGCGTGGCGGTTGCGAGTCCTTCCTCCTCCTGTGGAGTTACCGGAGTCATTGTTGGTTCTTCCACAGCAAGTGGGGACTCCCCAATGGGTTCATCTGTGAATTCGTCACTCATATTCCGTCTTAAGATGTGTTTTAGTCACGGCGGTACCTTTGTTGTTGATGATAAGAGAAGCTGCCTCAGCCTCCCCGGCCCAAATTCTTGGATTCGCCACATGCACCAAAAATGCCGAGATGTCCGGGTTTTCGGTAGGGGCAACACAGAGACCCAACTACGCGGAATCATTCCTGGTCGTTACATGCGTTAATTAATCTATGTCATTCGTCTCTTCTTCTTGGTGATCCCATCAAGAGTGAGTGGCTCCTTGCAAAACGCCTCGATGTCAGAGATGTCGGCGCTGTCAGCATCCATCGTACTCCAGTCAACATCTTCGAACACGTCTTGATTGGTCTCGTAGCAGTGTAGCTTCTCCTCTCCAAACATCTGAACAAACTCCTCCTTAGACAGATACTTACTCCAGATAAGATCAGGGAACGTCTCGAGGTTCAAGTTTCTGTTCTTCTTGTTCCTTGGAACGGGCGCCTTGGTGTTCTCATGTGTGTAGAACTCGCGGAGAAGCAGAACAGCCTCTCGCCGTAGGATTCCTGGATAAGATCTGTAGTTGTTCTCTGGAGTAGTGCAGTCAGTATTCACCTTCAATACGGAGCCGTTTCCACCGAATCTTTCGTTTCCGCATCCGAAATAGACGCTCTTGATGCCAATCTGTTTCAGGGCGCTCGCACACATCACACAAGGCTCGACGGTGACGTAAAGCTCCACATCCTTGAATATGTCCTCAGGGCGATCAAATACTTCTTCCCATCCATCACATGCTCTCACCTTCTCCAAGATAGTGTTGATTCCTCTGAACTCAGCATGTGTGATGCCGCTGAGGGAGTCGTTGGTGTTGTTGGAGCCATAGCTGATGATCCGACCTCGGTAGACAAACACGCACGCCACAGGGACCTCGTGATTGTGAAGCGCGTTGTTTGCGAGCCTGAGGGCATATCTCATGAAGGAGACATTCTGATCCATTGCTGACGTGGCCTCTGCTGATCTGACAGATACCGCCTAGTTTAGCGCTCAGACAAGCGTGGCCCAAACAGCTCATCGCCACCCGGAGCGCGAGATCCGGGGGCAATTTAACCCGGACACCTCATAGTTAACGCGGGCCGGAACTACACAAGGGCTCGTTTTCTAGCACTTTCTTCGACACGGCCAGCGTGTCTTCTTTTCTGTAGCCGCCGACGTATAAAAAGAACGCGTCCCGCCATCATCGCCGCCGCGTCCTCATCTCGTCCACCAGAACAAAGCCGCCCCCACAACCCGCCATGAGAACAAGATACTCCATTCCAGTGCTCTTCTGGGCACTTGTATTGGTCGTGTTCCCGCTCTTTTCCTCGCAGTCGTTTGCGCTTGCCGCCGACAATGACACTGAGAACTATGGCACAGTCATCGGTATTGACTTGGGTACCACCTACTCGTGTGTCGCTGTCATGAAGAACGGTAAGACTGAGATTCTTGCCAACGAGCAGGGTAACAGAATCACACCATCCTACGTTGCCTTCACCCCAGAGGAGAGATTGATTGGAGAAGCTGCCAAGAACCAGGCCGCCTCCAACCCAGCCAACACCATCTTCGACATCAAGAGATTGATTGGTCTCAAGTACAACGACAAGACCGTCCAGAAGGAGTTGAAGCACTTGCCTTACAAGATTATCAACAGAGCTGGCCAGCCAGCCGTCGAGGTTGAGTACATGGGCGAGCAGAAGACTTTCACTCCAGAGGAGATTTCCGCTATGATCTTGGGTAAGATGAAGAACATTGCCGAGGACTACTTGGGCAAGAAGGTTACCCACGCCGTTGTCACTGTTCCAGCATACTTCAACGATGCTCAGAAGCAGGCCACCAAGGACGCTGGTACTATTGCCGGTTTGAACGTGCTCAGAATTGTCAACGAGCCAACCGCCGCCGCCATTGCCTACGGTATGGACAAGGGCGAGGGCGAGCACCAGATTATTGTCTACGACTTGGGTGGTGGTACATTCGATGTGTCCCTCTTGTCTATTGAGTCTGGTGTCTTTGAGGTCTTGGCTACTTCCGGTGACACTCACTTGGGTGGTGAGGACTTTGACTTCAGAGTTGTCCGCCACTTGATGAAGGTGTTCAAGAAGAAGCACGGCATTGACATCACCGACAACCAGAAGGCCATCTCCAAGCTCAAGAGAGAGGTTGAGAAGGCTAAGAGAACCTTGTCTTCCCAGATTTCCACCAGAATTGAGATTGACTCCTTCGTTGACGGTATTGACTTCTCCGAGTCTTTGACCAGAGCCAAGTTTGAGGAGTTGAACATGGAGTTGTTCAAGAAGACCTTGAAGCCTGTCGAGCAGGTCTTGAAGGATGCTGGCTTGAAGAAGTCTGAGATCGACGATGTCGTTCTTGTTGGTGGTTCCACCAGAATTCCAAAGATCCAGGAGTTGTTGGAGTCTTACTTTGACGGCAAGAAGGTTTCCAAGTCCATCAACCCAGATGAGGCTGTTGCATACGGTGCTGCTGTCCAGGCTGGTATCTTGTCCGGTGAGGAGACTGTTGATGACATTGTCCTCTTGGACGTCTGTCCATTGACCTTGGGTATTGAGACCTCTGGTGGTGTCATGACCCCATTGATTAAGAGAAACACACCAATCCCAACCAAGAAGTCTCAGATCTTCTCCACAGCCGTTGACAACCAGCCAACTGTTTTGATCCAGGTTTACGAGGGTGAGAGAGCCATGGCAAAGGACAACAACTTGCTTGGTAAGTTCGAGTTGACCAACATCCCACCAGCACCAAGAGGTGTTCCACAGATTGAGGTCACCTTCGGTTTGGACGCCAACGGTTTGATCACTGTTTCCGCTTCCGACAAGGGCACCGGTAACGCTGAGTCCATCACCATCAAGAACGAGCGTGGCAGATTGTCCCAGGAGGAGATTGACCGTATGGTTGAGGAGTCTGAGAAGTATGCTGACCAGGACAAGGCCCTCAAGGAGAAGATCGAGGCCAAGGTCCAGTTGGAGAACTTCGCCCACAACTTGAAGAGACAGGTTGATGGTGCCCTTGCAGACAAGCTCGACGAGGACGACAAGGAGACCTTGTCCGACGCCGTTGCTGAGACACTCGAGTGGTTGGAGGATGTTGATGAGACTGCCACCGCCGAGGACTTCAAGGAGAAGTACGAGGCCTTGTCTGGCATTGCTCAGCCAATCACGCAGAAGTTGTACGGTGCTGCTGGAGCCATGGAGGACGACGAGGATGACGATGATGACTACTTCGACCACGACGAGCTCTGATCGGAGTCATGATACCACTCATACACTTTCAATTCACTGTTTAATCTTGTTGTTTTCACATAGTTTCCAAAAAAATCTGGGTACTAATTGCTTTCCAGAACTGGCATTTTTCTATAAACGGATATAATTTATTGTGTGTTGTGCGTAGTTGGTTGTTGTATCTTCCGAAGGCTGTGGTGGGGGAGGCTGATGCGCGCCGACGATGACCACACGCGAGAAATCAGAAATGATCAGCCGTACCCCTGAACATCGCCTAGAAGAGAAACCTTCAAGACAC
>PPNT02000105.1:0-16480 GCA_003708285.2 Petasospora xylosilytica | reverse complement strand
ACTCAGATCACGACGAGGATCCATCATCATGATTATTCTCGTAAGAATCTCGAGTGGAAGTGTCTCAAGTGCCGTTGTCATTGTTGTTGTAGTGATTATGCAGGTTTGTTGATGTCCGGGAAGCGAGGTGCACTAGAAGGAAGGAAAAAACAATAGGACCGCGGGCCTTTTATAGACGAAGAACTTGGTCAGTGGATCTGAGAAGCTCAATTCTATACTTGCAATATGAGATGAGAGGTTTTGTAAAACTTTATGACCCATGCCCGCATGATACGAGAGGTTTTATAAAGCTCTCAACTTTGCGCCCCATGCCGGACGTCGAGATCGATCTGGCTGAAGCTATGAGCTTAACTGGATATTTGCCTTTAATGGAAATTGGAATCTGGGACACCAAGCTGGCAGCTGTAACGTGGAATATCAACGACACCAGGAGAGGCAGCTTCTTTGTGATCCAACTCAACGGATCTCAAACAACTACTAGCAGCTAGTGCAATGCCCTCAGATTAGATTGTATACGCATCTGCTTCGAGCAGCCAAATTACATAGGGCAACTTGCCGTGAATGATCGTGTAGTACATGGTATTGTCATTAAAATTTACCCAGCTCACATACATATGTGCCTGGATTCCGTCACTGTGTATCCTCTTCATCGACAGTTTCCAGTTCCAAAGCGTCAGCCTGGCCTCGATCCACATCAAGCAGATAGAACACCGGGAGCGAAAGTACAAGCAAGAACAGCAACAAGTAGAACGAGTATCTGATGTTGTGAGTTGCGTCTGTGATCATAGCAGTCAACGTAGGTCCAAGGATGCTTGAACCCTTATCTGTAACACTGTACAATGCGAAGAACGTACTCTCCTTCCCCTTAGGAATCAACAAGGAAAAGAGAGATCTTGAAACAGTGGCAAGCCCACCCATACTCACTCCATACCAGATGGCCAAGAGATACATTTCAGACTGGTGCTTCAATCCAATCTTGTCAAAGTAGAAGCCAGAAACACCATATAATGGGATCACAATGGCCCAGACAATGATGGCGATGAGACTACTCTTGGGACTCCAGCCCAATCTTGACTGGATCTGAGGAATGAAAATCGACCCTCCAATAGCAGAGATCACTGTAAGTATTCCAACAATGACCAACTGAGGTGTTGACATCTGGAGCTCTGAGCGTGCGAAGAGGACGGCCGAGGAGTTGATCGTTGTGATGGAGTCAGACACGATGAACCAGCCAACGAGGTATATGAGGACATCTTTGAGCATTGAGGCGTGCTTGATGGACACAAACAGTGTGTGCCATCCATACCTGATGTACTGAAGAAGGATGTGCTCCCCAGGTTTGATGTGGAGTTGAGGACCTGGCCTTGACTTGAGAAGGAAGACAAGTGGGATCTGGAAGACGAGCCACCACAAACCAACAGTAAAGATGGCGTATTGGATCGACTGGGTTGTGGAGCCAGTCTTGATAACAAGCATCATAGTGACAATCTGAACAACAAGCGCAGAGACGTAGCCTGAAGCTGCTCCGAGACCTGAGATCCTCGTGATGAGATTGCCCTTGATACGCGTTTCGTCAGCGGCTGAGTTGCCACCAGCCTCCAGAACGTCCTTGCTGTTTGCAACAAGAATTGGTAAGAAAGAGTTTCCACACACGTTGACAGCACCAAAGCACGCGTTTGCAGCGATGGCGAGGAGTGAGGCAATGTAGTATCTTTTGCTCGTGATGCCAATGTAGAGAATGGTGGAAAGGGCGCCAACGACGCCAAATGCAATGAGGAGCTGTTTGCGGTAGTGTCCACGGTCTGCTGCTCCACTCATGGATATCACAACGAGTGTCTGAATGAGGACAGAGAATGAGAATGTGTAGAGCGCAAAGGAGCTCGTGTCGATATACCTTCCGAGAACGTACACGACACACTTGACTGGCTCCGTCTGTGTCTCGAGCGCTTCGCGTGCAAACAGGAAGAGTGGGTCTGGGAGTGATGTATTTGTGCTTGGTGGAGGAAGAATCGGAGGAGGGATTGCTGGGGGAGCAACGATACATGGCTGGTTGTGGTCGTCGAGCCTGACGCCATTCTCTCTGGCAAACTGCTCGAGAAGAAGCGGCACATACGTGGAAACAGCACAGACGATGAAAGGCTCAGCGGCCCATCCGTAGAGACACCAACCAAATATCTCTGCCTTGCTCGTGGGCTCCTCCGTCTCTTCTGTTGCTGGCGGCTCGTCGTAGCTTGTTGTGCTGTCTCGTCCTATCAAGGACTCGGACACGTGCTCGTCATTCTGCGACTGGAGCCTCACCCGCTGTGACTGGAAGAAGGATTTGAGAAACTCCATGTCACAGTAGATGGATTATCAGCAGACTTGACAAATTTGATGGTGTTTTGCTTTGTTTTGGCCTAACGAGTTCTGTGCTGTTTGCCGCCATGGCCTTGTTCCCCTGCCTCCACATTTTTTGGCTTCGGCCGTAGTGGCCGTACCGTTTTTGCATTTTGCATTTTGCTACTTTAATACTTTGCTTACTGTTAGATGTGGTAAAGCCAATGTATTGTGTGTTACTATCTCAAAGAATCGCCTGAATATTGCTTCTCACCATCAAACAAGCCCTCAATCTCTTCGAGGTCAATCCCCTTGGTCTCCTTGACCATCACAAGGATGAAGAAGAAGGCAAACACCATACACCCAACAAACACGTATCCGAACGCGTAGTGGATCTTGGCTGTAATGATTGGGGTACAGAATCCGATGAAGAAGTTTCCAGCCCAATTAAAGCAAATACTCACTCCAAGCGCCTTTGTTCTGATGTGAAGCGGGAAGGACTCCGTGACGACTGTTCCGCCCGCGCTGCTCCACGTCATGTTGAAACAAATGAGGAACAAACACGTAAAGACAATCATGATGGAGCCGGGGACTTTGTTGTCTTCAGAAGAACCATTGAGATCAACCTTGGTCACTCCAACAGTAGTGTACACGAGAAGAGTAACTGCACATGTCAGGGCACCTGCCAAAAGGGTCTTCTTCCTTCCCCAGGCTTCCACGACATAGAGGCAGCTCCACGAGGCACAAAAGTTGACTGTGGCAATGATTATCATCGTGATATATGGGTCTGATAACCCCGCAGCGGCAAAGAGTTGCGTGCCGAAGAAGAAGAAGTAGTCCACTCCCGTCAACTGACCCAGGAACATCAGAGTAACGCCCATGACAAGTCTCTTGAGGTACTTGCGAGTAGTGAGCATCGTGAAGTATCCAATTTCATCAGCCTTCTCTTCAAGCGCAAGCTTCTGGACGAGTGTGTCGATAGTAGTGTCCACGTCCCTCTCGCCAATTCTGACAAGAGTGCGTCTTGCCCCAACAATATCACCCCTGGAGATCAAGTATCTCGGAGACTCGGGAGCAGAGACAATTCCCGTAATCACAATGAGTCCAAATCCCATACTGAGACACAATGGGATGATCCAAGCCTCGTTGTGGTCCTTGACGGTGCTCTTCATGGCATAGATGATGATGCTGCCCATCATGATACCAGACGTGATCATGAGATAGTAGACAGCCATGAGCGATCCACGGATGAATGTAGGGGCGGTCTCACTGATCAGCATCGGAGCCAGGATGGCATTGGAGCCAATACACACTCCACTGATGAGCCGCCCAATGGCATACTGGTACCACTTCCCTGAGAGGCTTGCGGTGGCCTGTACCACGTTTCCAGTGATGTAGAGACACACAGCGAGGACAATAGGCGTGCGTCTGCCGTGGAAGTCCGCCATACGGGCAAGGGTAAAACACCCGATGATGCATCCGATGTGGTAGAGCCCAACCATCAGGCCATGATGGGTGGTGGAGATCTCGTGCGTGTCTGGGTTGCCGAGCGTGGCGAGGAATGATGGGAGTTGAAAGGTCCCGGCGAGGATCCCGGTATCGTAACCAAACAAAAGACCTGCAAAGGCCATGAGGAATGAAGTGAAGATGACCTTGCGATGCTCGAGGAGGGCATGGAAGTTGATCTGTTGCGGTGGTGGCGGCTTCTCGATGTTTGCGAGAGAAGATGAAAGCAGAGGATCTTCAAGTTGCTCTGCCGGCGTCTCCGGGGCGACACGAGTGTGGAGCTCAAGCTCGGTGACCTTCATGAGACTTTTGTAGTTGAGAACACATGATCACATCATTGATGATTAAGTGGAGGAAAACTGCTGTGAATAATTTGCGTGTAGTTGAGCCAGAAGTTGAAGGTGGGGCCGAGAATTGTTGCGTCCATGAGGGAAAGATATTATGTAAGCCAGCTATGTGTGGGGTGAAGAATCTCGTAGCGCGCGATGGCTAAGAATGAAGCATGAACATACTACTAGCTAGAATTAGGAACTAAACTATAGAATACAACATCATACTCACCGCTTGTCATCACAATTTCGGACGAACCCGACGACTTCTGTAGTTGTAGAAGCCACTACGCAAATCTGGGTGCTTGACCTGTGTGAACCTGAAGACCTTGAAGCTGCTTCTCTTCTCATCGTCCCATTTCACATGTAACACAGCTCCCTTATTCTTGAACACATCACAGTAGTTTGGCGCACTGAACACCGTGATACACTTCCCAGAGTGCTCCAGCGGAAACCCGGCGGACTTGGACTCGTGGGACCGGATGATGGCCTTGAGCTTGTTCGTCTTGCAGAAGTCGGTCGTCACCTTCGGGCCAAACGTGCGTGAGCAAAAACCTCGAGTTTCGTTGAACTTCGTCATGTCCACCTTCACGTCTGGAGAGTGTGGGTCGTTCCAGAGTATGTAACCGCAATCTCCCGTGTTGGTGTTGATCTCCTTGTTCACAGTGGCCTTGAGACCTTCGATGCTCAGCGGGTCCTGTGTTGGGATTCCACCATGCATGATGGCATAGTCACCATTGAGAACAGTCATGAGTGGCATGCTGGAGAAGACGGACTGGAATGCAAAGTAGGCGCTCTTACCAAACTTTAAAATAGTCTCGCCTCTGAAGCCGCCTCTCATGTTCATGTCATGCGATTCGTGGTTGCCTCTGTTGATGTGGAAGGACTGGGGATACATGATCTTGTAGCAAAAGGCAAGAATGATGACTTCGATACTCCAAGGGCCCCTATCAACCAGATCTCCGTTGAAGAGGAACCCGTGTGTCTCGGAGGGATGTCCAACGAGCTTGAAGAGGTTGACAACGTCGTAGAACTGGCCATGGACGTCTCCAACAACAGTGAATGTCTCACAGCCCATGTCCTTTTGGTGGATCTCCTTGAATGCTGGTTCTCGACAGAAGATAGACTTGGCCTTTGATAAAATGGCGTAGAGGTACTTGTCTGGAATCTGCTTCTCTTCAGTGAAGTGTTGGATGAGATCATCAATCCACTGTGGTGTTAAGCCAAGCAGCTCTATCTCCCCATTCTGGTCGATACCAAACTCCAGCTTTGGGCCATCATACTTCTCCTCGTCAACTGTCATCTTAATGATGTTTGTCTGCTTGAGGACAGTTCTTGTAGCATTCTTGATATGATCAGGGAGCCAATCTTTACGGGGCCATAGATGACGATATTGTTTTGACTTTGGTGGTGCGCGTGTGTCGCCGGGGTAGTGATCACACGAGTGGTCTTCTGGCTCCTCTTCATTGGAATCATCACTGGAATCATCACTAGAATCATCACTGGAGTCATCACTGGAATCATCATAGTCTCCCAGAGTGTCATACGTGTTCGTCGAGCTTTCGGCATCCACCAAGCTCTGCTCATCCGTCGAGCTTTCAGGCTCTGGCGTACTGTGGCACTTCTCTAGAATACTGAGCTCCTCAATGTCTTCGATCAGGTCCTCATATGCGGTTTCCTGTGTCTCCTGGCCTCTCGTTGTGAGGCGTTGTTGTTGCTCCTGCTCGCTGGGCAACTGTTGATCCATTTTTTAATTGTTTCCTTCAGGCTTCTTTCGCTTCTGGCTTCTGGCGCTTGTGCAGGCGGAAGTGTGGAAATATACTAGTCCTACTCGACAGAATTGTATCAATTGAACTTTGGAGGAAGTATGAGCTAAGTAACAAGGCTCAAAATATTATTTCCTTCGACGTCTGTAGTACTGTTGAAACCACGCACTTAGAGTGACACAGACAGAAACCACAGTCTACGACTGAAATTAAGAGCTCATTGTATGATCATTTCATAGTTCGTTGCTGTATAATCACATCTCACGTGGAGGTTACTAGTTATTAGTTAATAGTTATTAACTTATTAGTTACTCGTTACTCATTAGTCGCTAGACATCAAAAATCAAATCCCTAGACTCTAGAGCGCTGGCCACAGCCGCCCTATGCGCCCTTGATACTGCATCGGCCCCAAGTTAGGATGCTCCGCGCAGTCGAAAGTCTTGGGCACCAAGCAACTCCGCTCCTCTTCGTCCCAAAGAATGTTCAGGACTGCACCGTCGTTTTGCATTATGTCACAGTAATTAGGAGCGCTGAAGACGGTTACACACAGCCCGTCATGGGCTATCTCATATCCGTCCGGCACCGCCTGGTGCGACCTAATTACTGCCTTCAACTTGTTCTTTAAGCAGAAGTTCCGCGTCACAGTTTTGGTGAACTTGAGAGCTCCATGACCTCTCTCATTAGTTGTCATGATTTCGCCCATATTCGGGGAAGTATCAGGATCGTTCCACATGGCACTGGAAGCCTCACATCTCGGGACAAGTTCTTTGTGGACACGCGCCTTCAGTTCTGGGATAGTTAAAGGGCTAGCAGTTGGAAGACCACCGTGCATAATCGCATAGTCACCATTGAGGAATGTAATGATAGGCATCTCTGCGAAGACAGCCTGGAATGAGTAGTATCCGTTCTTCCCAAACTTGTTCAAGGCCTCACCCATCATGCCGTACTTGATGTTCATGCTGTTGGCCTCGTGATTGCCTCGGTTGATATGGAATGTATTTGGGAAAAGAATCTTGTAGCATAACACCAACATGAGAACTTCAGCTCCCCAAGACCCTCGGTCCACCAAGTCACCGTTGAAGAGGTAACCGTGTTGTGCCGTTGGGTATCCAAACCTCTCAAACATATGAATCATATCAAAGAATTGACCATGGATATCTCCCACAACGGTGAAGACATAACATCCCATTTCCTCCTGATGTATCTCCTTCACTGCTGGCTCTCTGGAAAGCACAGAGCGAGCTTTTGAAAGGATGGCGTACATGTACTTGTCCGGAATGCATCTCCCAAGTGAGAGGTGCTCGGCCAGCTCTCTGACCCACAATTCTGTCAGTCCAATGAGCTCAACTTCGTTTTCCTTCAGTGCAAAGTCCAGCTTGGGTCCCGTGTATGAAGGACTGACACCCATGGCAAGGATGTTCTCAGGCTTCAACGACGCCTCTGCTTCATTCACACCCTGTTTGAGAACCCCCTCCTTCTTAGGGTCCGGGGCCTCATTCTCTGTATCCTCCCCATCTGAGTAGTACTCGTCCTCCATGACCTTTAGCTTGAGGATTGAGGCCATGGTTTCAAATCTAGGCAAGTTTTCTTGGACGAAGAGCTCTTGCTCTTCCGGGCTCATGGGCACGAACTTGCCTGCCATGTTGATATTGTTCACGGCTAAATGATCTGATTATGGTCCGTTGTAGTTCAGCTTAGTAGCAGCAAGGTATTTGGATGTGAACTGGATGTAATCTTGTGTGATTTTGAGCTGTGAGTTCGAGACGTTGTTTTGAGTGGTTTTGCATGATTTCGAAGGTCCAAGTTTCTGTTCGGGCTCTCGGCCGAAAGAAAACTTCTCGGCGGCCGGGCTCACCAGAACTTTCCACGCAGGGCAGCTGATCTTACTCAAAGCAAAGAGTTGTCATTGAATGTTGTTGAAATTATCCTATTTGATCGTTTTCAACTAAAGAATCTAGGCTGATAGCTCAGCAACAAGATGCCTTCTTGATCCCCTTCTCCGAACTCGGCCCCTCAACATCTCGGGCGTGCGGGGGCAAAAAGGTGACAGCTGCTCAACTGCTATTTAAGCACAACTTTCCTGCACAACCATCACAAACAATGAAGCCATCACTTGTCTGTCAAGCAATGAAGTCCTCAGCTCAGTTCCTGGAGAGGTTTGGGCTCCAGTATCCCATCATCCAGGCCCCAATGGCTGGTGCCTCCACGGTCCAGCTGGCAGCTACTGTGACGAGCAAAGGAGGTCTCGGATCTCTTCCCTTCGGCTCTTCTGCAGACAAACCCGAATCAATCTCCAGGTCACTTGATGAATACCAAGGACGTGTCTCCACTGAGCACAAGAGACGCGTCAATCTCAATTTCTTCACGCATGAAGAACCAGTTCGTCGCGCGGATGTTGAGAGCAAGTGGATCTCCAAGTTCAAGCAGTTCTACGAAGAAGCAGGAGTGGCAGACTCACATCCAGAGAAGATGGAGCTTCTTTACACGTCATTCAAGTCAATCACACCATCACATCCCATGATCGATATGCTGCTGTCGTTACGGCCGCTCGTGGTGAGCTTCCACTTTGGCCTGCCTGCTCCTGGTGTCATCAAGAAACTTCAACAGGGCGGCATATCTGTATTCATCACCGCAACCAGTCTCCAGGAGTTCCAGAAATGCTGCGAAGAAGGCGTTGATGCTGTCGTCTTGCAGGGGTGGGAAGCTGGTGGACACCGGGGAAACTTTGTTGCCAATGATCCCAAGGATGAGCAATCAAGCACTGAGACGCTTGTGGATAATGTCGTTAAGTGGGTTGAAAAGCAGAGCATTACAGATCCACCGTTCATCATTGCTGCAGGTGGTATTCACTCATCGCAGCAGGTGAAGGAGTACTTGAGAAAAGGCGTTGCTGCAGTTCAAGTCGGAACACTTTGGCTTCCAACCACTGAGTGCACCATCTCACCACAACACCTCGAGTTCTTCAAGAATCCCCAAACTAACACGACTCTGATGACTCCGAACATCTCAGGCCGCAATTTGAGAACGGTGGAAACGCCATTCCTCAAGTCTCTGGCCCAAGTGCCGGTATCCGAAGTGCCAGACTACCCGCTACCATACGATGTGTTCAAGAAGTTGGGAAAGGATACCAAGGCGGCAAGCAAAGGCTCCCAATTTGCTGCCTTCCTTGCTGGAACGAACTTTGAAAAGTCGTGGAAGGGAACTACCGAAGCCGCTGTGGTGTTTGATGAACTGGTGAAGGGCTTGTAGAATGGAGTCCTCTATCCTCTTGCCCTGATGGAAAAGCAACGATGAGGTCACTGCAACTCATGGAACATCAATTTATGTGTAATATGATATCTGATACTGCTATTCCCACTCATATAATATAGTACAAGATTCACGCCTTGGTTCTAGAGACTAGGTCACTAGAATCT
Source organism: Petasospora xylosilytica (assembly GCA_003708285.2). Taxonomy (NCBI): domain Eukaryota; kingdom Fungi; phylum Ascomycota; class Saccharomycetes; order Phaffomycetales; family Wickerhamomycetaceae; genus Petasospora; species Petasospora xylosilytica. Next base: position 7,147 of record PPNT02000105.1, on the reverse strand, counting down.
AGATCCCAAAGTTTGAAGCTTCCATCAACGCTTCCCAATACGGAGTATTGCCTGATAGGGATGTTTTGATTTCGCGGATTTCGCGAATTTCGCGACGCGTTGTAAAATCAAAACAAACGCCCCTTCCGCCACATAAACAACTGGTCTTGTGCACAGAGAAACAACACACCTTCCACCGCGGCATCCCTCCTCCTGCTCGTGTGACAGTGTCATGTCATGGTCTTCCCAGTAAGCCGTCCTCACAGTTCCAGCGACGCACACACAAGCAACCGCTTCCTGGCTCAGAACATTGCCCTTGCCAAAAAGAACTCCTTCCTCATGACCAAGATTTCCACATTGGAGAGCAAGATCTCCGAGTTGATCCAGGAGAACATTGATTTGAGAGCACTGAATGCGAAGAATGAAGACTCGAAGAGAAGAGACTTGGAGGAGAAGTTGTCCATCATTGAAGAGGGTGTTGCACAAAGATTCGAAGACATGCTTCAGATGTTTTCCACCATCAGACAGAACGAGGGTTTGCCAGTTTCCCAATTCTCGATACAAACACTTCTGAGAAATATTTCCGCAGAGCATTCTACTTCAGAGAAGACTGTGTCATTTGAGGTCATGGACTCACCCAAGAAGGCCGCAAGAAGTGAGCGCAGGCGCAAGAGTGCAAGAAGACAGTCCATCTACATTGCTCCACCGTCACCCCAGAAGGACGAATCAGAGACTGGAACTTCTCCAGAAGCTATTCAGATACACACTCCAGCCAAGTTGGAGCAGCCAAATCTCATGACCAACGAAGATACAACACAAGAGGAACAAGAGTGCGATCAAGGCCAAAAACCAGAGAAGGAGTCAATCCATGTTCCAATGAAGCAACCTCGTCCTCAACTTCCAGCTCCAGCACACCACTCACTTCTTGAGGTGATGGCTCCCCACTTGTCAGCTCCGAAGGATGACGATGAGATTCCAGTTCACTTTGATGAGGCCAACCCGTTCGATGAACAATCTCAGTTTGAAGACACACGCCACAGTTTGAACGAGTATCTGATTCCAGAAGAGGATGAGAAGACTGACAGTGCTGCAGATGAAACCAGCGCCGACCTGCTTTCTGCTTCAAGTCTGTCTCCAATCAAGGTTGGTCCAATGTCCCCAGAGAAGAAGCTCTCCAAGAAGAAACATGTCTTCAATGTGTATGAGGATTCCCCAGAAAGCATGGCATTGACAAAGGAATCTGCTATGGTTAAACCGATTGCTACAGAATCACCATCTCTCACAACGAAGATCGAGAAATTGGCTTCAGAGGCAGTTAGACTTGCAGGGACAACGTCGGCAAACGAGAAGGTCAACGAAAAGGCCAATGAGAAATCTACTCCGACACCAGATGTGGCAGACATTGAAGATAACGTTGACAGTTCTGATGAAGGCTCCGATGAACACAAGCCATTGATCCATGATATTTCAAAGATCAAGCACACTCAGAACAAGAAGAAGACCAAGTCAAAGTCATCCACAGATGAACAGATGCCAGATTCTGTTACACCAGTTACGACAACTCGTTCAAGAAGATCTACAAGAGGAAAGACTGTGAGTTATGCCGAGCCTTCTTTGCATGCCAAGTTGAGAAGAGAGTCAGAAAAGTTCGTTGATGCTGCTGGTGAAGATGCATTTGTGAGACCTGTATCCAGATCTTCAACTCTTGAGCTTGGACATGGGAAGAAAGAGAAGATCAATGAAGTTGCCCCAGAAGATGCCAAGAAGGCCGATACAACGAAACAGACAACCGAAAAGTTGGTGGCTTTGAGAAATACTGATGAACACATTGAGGCCGTTCGTGACTCACCTTCCAAAAGCCAGAAGCCACTGGTGATTCCAGACAGCACAAATGTTACGAAGAGACGCAAGCCACTAGGGTCACTTACCCGCAACAAGGTCCAGAAAACAGGAGATGGCTTGTTCAAGAAACAAAAGACTTCAGCCGATGAGAATGATCTGACAGTGTTTGATCTGGTTAATGAGACTACAGGAACCCCAAGAACATACAAGGGTAATCCGGTGATTACGAATAAGAGAAGAAGTTCTGAAAGACGCCAGAGCTCGGTTATTTGAGTGTGGGACTACATAACGCTACTTGATGTTGCACGCTTTATAACTCATGGTTGTACATTACATTAAAGCTGAAATCACCTGTAGCCCGGGAATGGATCCAAATACAACATTCAAACACTCATCTTCATGGCAATCTTACCATGTGACTGGTATCCCACGATCTCGAAATCCTCGAACTTGAAGTCGTCGATGTTCTTCACATCTCTCTTGATCTTGAGCTTTGGGAACTCGAACGGAGTTCTCTGAATCTGCTCCTTCAAAGCATCGACATGGTCAGCGTAAACGTGGGAGTCACCCATGGTGTGGATGAACTCACCACAGTCCATATCAACGACATGAGCAATCATCTTTGTCAAGAGAGCGTATGAGGCAATGTTAAATGGGACACCGAGGCCCATGTCACAAGATCTCTGGTAGAGCAAACATGAGAGCTGTGGTCTTCCGCCGTCCTTAGGGAAGCTGACGTAGAACTGAGAGAAGACGTGGCATGGGGGAAGCGCCATCTGTGGGAAGTCTGGTGGGTTCCATGCACTCATGATGATTCTTCTGTCGTATGGGTTTGTCTTGAGTTTGTGGATAACGTCAGCGAGCTGATCAAAGCCCTGGCCCGTGTAGTCAGCGTCACAGTCCTTGTACTTGGCACCAAAGTGTCTCCATTGGAAGCCATACACCGGGCCCAAGTCGCCCTCACGGCGCTCAGTCAGGCCCAGTGAGTCGAGGTACTCCCTGGAGCCGTTGCCCTCCCAGATCTTGACGCCCTGCTCGCTGAGCTTCTTGCCGTCTGTGCAGCCGGCGATGAACCAGAGGAGCTCGAGGATGATTCCCTTGGTGAACACCTTCTTGGTCGTGAGGAGTGGGAAAGTGTCGTCTTTGAGGGAGAAACGGAGCTGTGGTGGCGCAAAGATGGAGTATGTGCCTGTTCCTGTTCTGTCTGGGCGGTGCTCACCCTCTTTGATAATGCGGTCGCACAGATCAAGATACGCCTGTTCTTCCGTGTTTGTCTGCTCCTGTGTCATCGCTCCTGATATCGTTGTTGAGGGTCTTTGTCGGAGTTTGGTGTTGGTGATGGTGATGGCAGAAGTATAAACGCGTTAACTAATTTGACGCGTCATCTACGCGTTTCAACACTGGCCTGGGATTGGGTTTCCGGCCCCCGGGTCGCGGCCAGTGATCTAGTAGTATAAAGAAATTTTCTGGTAGTATAAGGAAATTTTTTATCTTCCGAAGGAACAGGTTTTTGGGAGGTTTAAAAACGGGAACAGGGTATTTAAATGGCCCTGATCTCTATAAAAACACTCTCCACTCCACTAGAACACTCCTTGGGGGTGATAATTGCCCTTCATATATGGCCAGAACTCGCGCTTATTGCCTCTTCCGGTAGTCACGCCCGCGCAAAACCACTAATCACCAATTATCTCAAAATTGACTCGAACGTCGACCATACCACGCACTCGGACTTTGTTCATGGCCTTTGGAACTATCTACTGGCAGGTTTATAGAAAAATTCTTGAATACAATTTTTCACAAATCCTCCTGGAAGTTGGTTGCTGATGCTGGCCCCTGGGCGGCCTTGGATGAGAGTTTGTTCCACTCGCGGGTTTCTCTCTGGAGCCACCCACCTCAAGGAGAATCGCAGACTCATCAACGATCAACGATGGCATCAGGCTATGCCACCTGGGTCCCCGGTAACAACACTGCTGTCCCATCACTCTCCAAGCCTCCTTACAACCTCGCTGTCGGTCCATGATCCTCAAAGACTCACCAGAACTCACAACAAAGATATCTCCATCCTTGCCAACATCTTGGCCTCAACAGACAACTTGATCAGAGAGGCCAACCAACAGATGCTGAAGACAGTCGACCCATGACCATCAAGTCACACTCCGCAAACGTGGCCGATGACTACGAGGCAGGTGAGAACCACTACCCACCAGATGTGCTCGAGTCTCTCAACCCGCAAGGCTACCCTGACTCTGCAAATCTATTCGTTGCTCCTCCCCTCCTCCGCCTCCCCTCCACCTACGGCTCCAAGAGGAAGACCTCCAAGGGACAGCACTCCATCACTCCCGCAAACATCGCGTCGAGTCCTGTCCATCGTCCATCCCACTACTAGTCGACGAGAGAGACTGATGGTGTACTGCAGTGCAGGGCGGTGGGGACTCCGCGGCCGGGTTCGACTCCTACACAAGCTGCTGTTCACATCTTGCAGACTACTTGTATGATATTCTAATTAATATATAATATCTAATATCATCAAACTCAAATTAGTCAGTCAAATGAGGAGAGGGCTCAGAAGAACTTCTCCCAGGGCACCCAAGTCCATGGAAAGGATGGGAAGATACTCGACATCCTCTGCTCTTAACTCCCTCAACATTCTATTCTCCAAGTTGTGTCTGTCGAACTCCCACATGTGGCATGCCATCGAAAGCGGATCACTGCCCAAAAGAGCTATGTGATTATCATTATACCAGTCAACCGTAGTGAGCCAGCGGTAAAAACTAGAGAGGTCTTCTGAAGATGGAAGGGAAGCGGTCATTGGGCATCTGAATGACTCAAATTGTACCTCGGTGAAGCCCTTACCAACGACCATGCGCGTTGCGTGATGCAATGGTCTCCCATCGTAACGAACAGCTTCCCCAGGTTTGCTGAAGCCCATGTCCAGACGTAAACAGCTAATACTGGCTGACCCGAATAGTGCAGGAGTGGCAATATCAACACTCACAAGATCAGTGCGGGTTATTGGATTCTTCCATTGACGTTCATCATCAGGACTCCATACAGAGATGGTGTCGATAACAGTGACTGCAGTTCTGGACTGTTGCTCATCAATATCTCCATCAAACCAATTAACTACTGGCTTCAAAATTAACTCCCGCCCTAAGCGTATGGAGTGTCGTGACAGCAACCCCTCTTGCGAACTGAGAAAGGGCATGCTGAATCCAGTCAATCTAACATCGGAAATGGCATAATCGGGCACGTCGACATCATTCCACCATTGTTTCCATTCATGTCTCTCCATGATACTGGCTGACTTTCTGCTGACAGACCAAGGCTGTAAGAGTGACTCGTCTCGAACAATCACAAGACTGTCGAGCGCCATCGGGATGCTGTGTAAAAAGGGGAAGATGTTGATGTCTTCCGATTTGATTATCAAGCAAACCTTGCAGAGCATTGACAACCCCGTCCCTCTTTCAAGAATTGGAGGAACCTTGAGATGACCTGCCTTCAGAATAACTGTGACATCGTATAGAGAAGGGAGTTGCAGTGAGTCTGGGAAGTCCACGACAGACCTCTGTGATGTGATCTCCCAAAGAAGACTCCTGGTCTTGGTAAGATCTGCAAACTTCCACAACTGCCCCGGTATTCCTATCATGTTCACCCAGTGAAAGCACTTGGCAAAGGTGAGATCAACTTTGCTTCTCGTGAGGCAATCGTAAGTGTTCTCGTCGTACGGACTTCCGATATTCTTGATCTCGAGAAAGGGTCCCGGTGCATCGTCATCATCGAGGTCCATATAATCGAACTCGTCTTCACTTTCATAATCATCTTGTACATCTTCTGCTCTTACCGGGGGTTCCGGCATCCTTATACCACGAATGGATGGAACCATGTTCCTGTAATGGATCACTAGGTGCTTCACTGGTCGATGGAAAACGACGTTCTCAAACATGGCCGGTTCCCCTGATCTCTCAGCCTTGAACGAGACGGACAAAGAGACCAGTTCGTGGAAAGTGACGTTGGAGAAGTTGCACACATCTTCAACACGCAAAGTCTTGATTCTGTCAAAAGCGTTGACTCCGTGTTCAAGTTGCAGTTGGCCCTGTATGAGTGGACCAGGACGCATCGGCATCATTGCGCTCTCATCGGCCCCAGTACAGTATGGAGCCTCCTGGAACCTGGTGAGGAGACCCATTTCCCACTTCACTGGAGTCATCCTCTCAAGGGTGGACAGACTTTCTGAGATTTCGAAACTGGTCTCGCCATAATATGAAATCAGATGAGAGATGCCTGCAAATACAAAGGTGGACTTTGTCAGACTTATGATAGGGCGAGAGAGAACAATCCCAGACAGAGATCTAACCAGTAAGCTCATCTTTCCATAACAGACGATTTCAACCAGTTGAAAAGTGAATTTCTTGTCATTCTCCAACCAGGAAAGATGCTTTCTTGATGGTTCACCACGTCTGTCACACAGGTATCTTCTCTGAATGTCCAGTCCAGTGAAGAACGTTGGATCTCCGTTGTGATCTGTGTAGAGTACAGCCATTGACTGCAGCGCTGGAATAGCCTTCAATAAGGGCCCAATGGTGGAGACGTCAGTTTGCTGTGCAATGTTGATGATGATCTCCATCGGGAAAGAGATGCGTTCGATCACCATTGTTGAAAGGATTGTCTGTGTGTCTGAGTGTGAGTGTGTGATTTGACAAACTGTGAGATCCAGGTGGGAATGAAGGGCATGTTTATGTTCATTTCAGTGGATTCTCTTTCAAAATTGTACGTGGGATGTGGACAGAAAACACGTACTGAGATATTTACGCGTATGTTTCAGTCCGGACCTGGAAATACCGCGTCGGGATTACGTAATATTTTTGTGCTATCGCGCTCGCCGGCGCAACTTTGGCAACACGACTCTCACTTGAATGAATGGATGTATTCTTCAAATAGAAAAAGGCTCCAAACTCCAAACTCACATTGATGTGTTCCACTGTTCGGTAGTGGTAGCTACTATCTCTTGTGGGCTCATGTGCCAAAGATCCAGTTAAGGGCCTAGAAATCCTCTCACTCCATGGGCTTCTAGATCTCGATCATGGGCGCAATGAGAGCTTTACAAAACCTCTCATCTCATGCAGGTGGGGAATTGAGCTTTTCAGATCCACTGACAGAAACCTTTGACTATAAAAGGCCGGTCCCATTGTTTTCTCCTTCCTTCTGCACCTCACATCAACAAACCTGCATACGCAATACAACAACAATGACAACGGCACTTGAGACACTTCCACTCGAGATTCTTACGAGAATCATCATGATGATGGATCCTCGCTGCGATCTGGGA
>PPNT02000104.1:0-17596 GCA_003708285.2 Petasospora xylosilytica | reverse complement strand
GGAGCGCCTCTGTTGTTGTGGGGCCAGAGCATGAGGTTGTATGCACTGCTCCACACTGGCCTCTTATACATTTGCCTACAGTTCCCAACTTTGCTAGGCAACACTGCACGTCGCGCCGACACGCCCAAACAGCCGGCCGAGGAAGCCCACTTTGTTAGGCAAAGTCTCCCAAAAGAAGGCGGGTCACGCTCCAATTGAAATAGACAAAACTTGCATATGAGAAACCCTTAAGTTTGAGATCCGAGCCCCTGGCGCCGCCTGCCCATGGCGATTATATATTCATGTATACTTTGCATAACGTTATAAGTTGATATGCACAATCATCGCGTAATACGAACAGCTAGTTCACAATATCTTTTCTGTCATGACAGCTCGTAAATGATCGTCAATTAAATATTTTAATACCCATTTATCGTCGTTTAGCTGCTGTCCAACCACTCATCCTGGACAATCTCACTCATCGAAGGTCTTTTGTGGATGTCCCTTTGCAAGATCTTCTTGATCAACTCAATGCACCCCTGACTCGTAACGAACGGAATTCTCAACTCTCCCTCCATGATCTCGTCAACGTTGTAAAACGGATTCTCCTTGTACACCAACGTGTAGAGCAGAATACCCAAAGACCAAACATCCTGTGGCTTTCCTTCGTAGGACTGACCGTTCAACACCTCCGGTGCCGCATAATCCAACGTGCCCACAAACACATCAAATGGACCCTGCTTGATGTAAGCGGCCGACCCAAAGTCAATGAGCTTGATAACACCCTGGGAATCGATGATGAGGTTCTCGTCCTTGATATCTCTGTGAACAACACCATTGTTGTGCAAATGATTGATGGCACTGATGCACTGCTTGATGATCGACTTGTACTCAAACTCAGACATGTCCTTCTTCAACTCGATCAAGTCGAAAAGATCAATAGCTGGACTTGGGAGCCCATGAGGTGGTGTCTCAATATAGTAGTAGTCCTCGTCTTCAAAGAAGTCAATGAGTCTCATGATGTTTGGATGTGGATTGTTGTTCAACGTGGCCATGATCTGGATCTCAGAAGGAATGGTGCCCAGCTTGCGGTCTCTCACCCATGTATCAACAAGAATACGCTCCTTGATAATCAGCTTGATGACAACCTTGTAGTTTGGATCATCCTTGTTCTCAGCAAGAACAACACGGCCGTATGCGCCTTGGCCCATCTTCTTCAGAACATTGAACTCATTGATAGACTTCTCACGTCTCTTCAGACCAATCTTCTTTGGATAACGAGACGACAGACTCATGTTCTTCTCAATGGCTTGGTTCTCCAGTTGGAGAAGCTTGTACTCATCCATGCTCTCATCCAAAACCTTGTAGTTGTTCACATCAGTGGAAGAATCGTCAGAAGGAGAGTCAAGAGACTTGATATCAACAACGCTCGGCTTGGAAGATGACGACTCTGAAGAAGTAGTAGTCACGGTAGTGGATGAGCGAGCGGTGGATCTCATACTGGATGATCTTGAGATTGACTGAATTTCGTTTTCGTTCAAGATAGACAACTGCGATGGCATGTCCTTCTGATGCTCTTCTTCATCCTCGTTGGCAAAGTGATCTTGAACTGTAGTTTTGGAGTCACCATCATCAACCTTCGTGCCCTCTTTGAAACCAACTCTTGGATTCAGCTTGGCTCCATACACTGTTCTGGAATGAGTGATCCAAAGAACCAATGTGTCAACGTTGGAACATCTCAACTGGACATCAATCTTGATAGTAGATCCATCAGCATGCTTACCGTTAATGCCGATTGATCTCAAGAATCCTTGTTCACCCTTTCCCTCAACAGCAGCATCCATCTGTCTGAAGAAGTGTTCTGGCAGCACCAATCCTGGAATGATCTTCAAGTTCTGAACGTTGCTCAACACGAACTTCATGATCTTGGTGAAGTTTGGAACAATCGTGTCAATGCTCTTATGCAAGAGTTGCTTCTCACTGAGACCAAACAAGTTCTTGGAGATGGATTGGTTGAAAGACAACAACTTGTAGTCTGAAGAGGAGATGATGAAGACACCAGCAATGTATGGCAACGTGTGAATCTTGACCTTCACTTTGGCTTCATCTTCGTCAATCACCTTGGAAGTGATTGCACATGGGATCTTGTAGCCACTCTTCTTGAGCGTAAAGTATCTCTGATCATTGATCGTCTGTGAATCCAGAATTGTGCGTGGGATGTTTGAGGTCTCATGTCTGTGCATCTCCAAAGTGCTTTCGAAGTTTGTAACAAGCTCATCCATGTTCTTGATCGTGGCCAACTGAGAGAAGAAGTTATTTCCAGAGACTGTCTTGTGTGAATCAATATTCAAAGTGTCCATATTCACAACCAAGTCCACTGAATCACAAGGAACCTGGTCAAACATGCAAATGATCAAGTTTCCTTTCTTCTTAGCCCACAAGCTGGCCCAAGTCAACTTGTTCCCGCTCTTGGCAATGGCGATGATCTCACCAGAGAAAATGATCTCGTTGTTGCTGATCGTGTTGGCAATCAATCTGTTAAGAACAAAATCTCTTGAGTCAGGAGAAATCAAATCCAAGAGCGTCAAACGACGGAGAGAGTTTCTTGAAACACCAAAGATCAAACAAGCCAGGTCGTTAGCGGCCTTCAAATTCCATGGGTCATTCAACTCACATGTAAACACTGCCTGTGGGGAGATGTTCTTCTGTGAAACGTTATGAAAGATTCTGCTGCTGTGCTCTCCGTTGTTTGATGATGAAGCCGCGGCAGATGCAGCGGCAGCTTGCTCAGCAAGAGATGACAGCGCTAGCGTGGATGCACCCTTGTTCAGTGAGATGATTGGAGTTTGGACAATAGGCTCGTAGAATGGAGTAGCCAATGCGTGTAAGAGCCTGTTCTTGAGCTGCGACTCTGGGTCAACATCCTTGACAGCCGTGGACAACGACAAGTCATGAAGATTTCTTGCCAACGTTTGCTTTGAGGTCTTATTGTCCGTGAGTTTGTCCTCCTGCAAGAGATTGATCAACTTCTGTAATCCCAAACTTCCTGACTGGTCCAATGATGCCACTGACGTGTTTGGTGACATTGGCGCTGACGACGGAGCAGATGGCGCAGGCGAAGCTGGGCGGGAAGGAGCTTGTGGCATACCACCGTTGAACAAGGCCGCCAATGCAGCAGATGATGCGTTAGCACGAATGTTAAAGTTCCCTCCAGTTGGTGAAGCTGGAACTGTGCCTTCTGTTCTCTCAGTCTGCATTTGGTTGATGAAGCTTTCAATGTCGAGGTTGAGTGGCGTAGCAGAGTTGAAACCACCGGAGGATTCGCCATCATTGGAAATCAAGTCCGGACGATCGATGAGGATCTCCAACGACCTTTTGAGAATGGAGAGTCTGACTGCTAATGAGTTCGGCGAGAGATGGGCATATGAGTATGCATGTGTTGACTCCTTGGGGAACTTGAGGATCTCGTTCAAGTTCAATGACAACTTGGAGATACCTCCTCCAATAACGTTCTTCTTTCGTGAGTTCGAGCGCCCCAGGGAAGACCCAGGATGAGGCTGTGACTGTGGTCTTCTGGGGGATAATGTGTGTGCTGGACTTGGAGATGAAGAAGGTGCCTTATCCTCATCGTTGTAGATGTAGAAGTTCTTTTGAGGGCTCCTTAGCGGCGTCGGCGTCAGAAGCGTAGGAGCAGTTGGGTCTCTGGCCTTTGTGGGGGATAAGGAACTCATATTTCCCACGGACTGCTGAGCTCGTACCAGTGTGGATCCCTGACTTGGTTGTGAAGCTGCCGCCAGCGGTGACATGTGTTGTTGTACGTTGGTAGCCGGTGAGGACGAGCGAGTGTCTGCTCTCGATGGCGGCGCCGAAATGTTCAGGTTTGTCACCTTACCGTTGACAGGACAGGCGTACGGCATTTGTGATGATATGAGAAGATTAATGGAGTGTCAGTGTTAGCCGCCGTGATGTGATATGGCGATCCCTTAGAAATTGGTACCTTCAAAGATGATGATGGAAGAAAAAATCAGGGCCCCGCGGAGACCACTTGTGAGACGATGATATAGGAGTGGAGAGATTAAAGCGATAGAATGAAGAAACAACAGAGCCTTTCTGGGACTGTGTGTGTAGTGGTGCTGAAGAGGCGGTTTGTTGTTTGACGTGGTAACCCTGGCTTCTGCAAGGAGGGGTTGGATAAGAATCAGGTGGCTGTCGACGGAGACTTGTCTGCAGTGGTGGTGAGCACAGAACACTGACAAGTGCAAGTAAGTCCGACTGCTGATCGAAATATGCTATCAACAGGTCCCAGTACGTACGGTGTTTCCTCAGCGCAGGACGTCGCCCAGCACTAATTCAAACCTTGTGCGAGAAACGGCCGTCGGTTGGCAGCCAGCGCAGGCGGGGGAACAGCCATGGTGTCCGGGTTTCCGTTACGGGCAGCATAGCGGGGAAAACTTTCTTTCATGTTTGTTAATTTCATGCAGGCTTCCTAATTAGGCAGTCAACGAAAAATAGCGCCCCACAAGACAAAACGTATAATTAGAGACAATAGAAGACTGGGAAAAGGGGTTGTATATGGACCCATGAGCTTCTACAATCACACGAGTAGGAAAATTCTCAACAATACACAGCTTTGAATCGTAGCGCTGCAATTTCCGCTGTGTTTTGGTTTGATCAGAGCATTTGACGCGCGCCTGCCCTAGGCTTGGGTGGGAATTGTTCAGCTCTTGAACAAACACGCTCATTTTGCGCCATTTGCCACTACCCACTCTCGCAACGCACAAGAGACACCTATCTGCCACGGCGGTCCCCTGATATTCTCAAAAGAGCACAGAGCTTCACAGGCTTCGCCCCAAAAGAGACAGTTTCCGCCTGCTGTTTCATCAAGCGCCCAGTTTGCTGAGAGAAAGAGCTGATACGGAGGTGCGGCCCACCAGCACAGTCAAACACTGCCACAGGGAGCGCCACAGCACGATAAACTCAAGGACCTGCTATGGATTGGAGGTCTGTTGTATCACAGGAGGAGCGCTCCAAGTACGTGGGCGCCATGATGGCCCTACTGAGGGAACTTGCACTATTGAGCCCTGCTCCCCCTGCTGGGTTTGACATGATCAAGCTTAAGGCCAGCGCTGAGGAGTTTGAAAACGGTTGCTTCAGACAGGCCAACTCCAAGGATGAGTATATCAACTATCTCAGAACAAAGATTGTGAGCACAAGAAATGCCATCAACCAGGCCAAGCTGAGACAAAACCAACAGCAGGGCCAGCGTCTCCAGCAGGGTATGAGCATGAACATGAACGGCAACATGAACCAGAATGCCAACATTCAAATGTCCATGAACCAGCAGCAACAGACTCAGCAACAGCAACAACAACAACAGATGAATGCTCGCACGGCCAACCCAAACATGTTCCTTGCTCAACAGGCCCAAGCACGTCAACAGGCCGCTCAACAGCTGCGTTCCAATCAACAGGCCAGCCAGGCTACACAGTCCAACCAGAGTGCTACAAGAACTGTTAATGGAATGGCCGTGCCACGTAATGGCCAGCAGCCAAACCAGAATGTTGTTTCTGCCTCGATGAACCCCACGCAGCAGAACCTGACGCCTGCACAACAACAACAGCTCCAGCAAGTTCAGCAATCAAAGGCTCAAATGGAAAATTTGCTGAAGAGCATTCCGATCGACCCACTGATCCTCCAGAGAATTCCAGGTCTTCCCCCAGGCGTGAACACATGGCAGCAGATTTCCTCGTTGCTCCAGGCCAAACAGCTTCCTATTGATGACATGAGTATCATTAAGAACGCATACAATGCTCACATGCAGATGGTTCAGAAGCAGCAGCTCCAACTGAGACAGATGAGACAAAATCAGATGATGCAGAATGGACAGATGAACCTGAATGGAAACAACACAGCTGTCACAAACGACCTGAACACTCAGCTGAACAGACATCAACAGGACTTGAGAAGCAGGCAACTTCAGCAGAACCAAGGCCAGCCTCAAGTTAAAGTTGCACAGACAAATCCACCAAACAATGGCACTCAGAAAGTTCCAGTGGCCCAACTGAACATCAACAGCATGCTGGCTAATATGAGCCAGGAGGAGCAGTTTGAGTTGAGACAACAGGCATTCAAGCTTTTGACCAAGATGCAACAAGACAGTCAGGCCCCAATGCTGCTAACTGAGCAGCAGAGAGACATGTTCGTGAAACGTTTCATCATCCGCAACCAGCAGCAGAAGCTGGAGGCCATGAAGAAGGCACAAGAAGGAGGTTTGATGAATGTTCAGGCTGGCCAACAGAACATGAATCCGGCTCAGCTGTCCCAACTGAAGAACAACCAACAGCAAAGCTGGAATGCGGCAGGAATGACGAACCCGTCGAATGTTCAACAGACACAGATTGAGGCTGCAAGAAGACAGGCTTTGATTCAACAGCAGCAACAGCAGCAACAACACCAACGTCAGCAAATCCTTCAGAAGGCACAGCAAACTGAGGCACAAGCTAAAGCTCAGAAGGTGACTGATCAGGAAATGCAGCAACGGATCCTGAAACAGAAGCAGCTTCAACGACAGCAGCAAATACAGCAAATGCAGGGACAACAGCAAAAATCTGGCGAAGATAACCTTTTGGGTGTGACTCCTACTGATCAAGATCGTGCTGATTTGAAGCTGATTTATCAGGAAGTGGCACATGTCCCAGTGTCTTTGACGAACATGACGAACCAGTTGACGGACGAGCAGAAGAAGATTGTCATGCACAAGGCACAGACACAGTTCATACCGTTGTACGCTGTCATTGAGCATATGGTGCCAACGTTCTACACGTTGACGAAGAGTGCCGAGGCCACCAAGAAGTTGTTGCATATGAGATTCATGGTGAAGGAAGTGCTGGATGGATTGAAGAAGAACGAGTACTATGCCACCCCTGACTTGTTGGATAAGGTCAGACAGCAGTCACAGAAGTATGTGGACTACATCAAGGACCAGCTCAGACGCAGAACAGCCGAGGCTCAGCAACAGCAGCTTTTGAGACAACAGCAACAGCAGCAAGGCCTGTCACAACAACAAGCAGCTGCCCAACAGCAGAGCATGGCTATGCGCCAGCAACAAAACCAGATGGAAAACCAACAGTGGAACAACAATGCTGGAAACAGTGCTGATGGGCTTAGTGGAATAACTCCGCAGATCACCCCACAACAGCTGCTGGCAAGGAAGCAGGCACAGATGGGTGCTCAGCTGACTCCTCAACAGATCATGCTCCAGCAACAACAGCAGCAACAGCAGAAGAACCAACAGTTGAACTACCAACCAGGCGCTGCGTTGACCAACACCCAGAATGAGTTGAACAGTGGCATGAACGACAACTTCAACAACATTGACATGTCTATGCTGAACAGCAGAATCAACACACCAGAACTGGCCAACGCCAACAGATTCAATGTCTCTCCAGCTCTGCCGAACGCTTCGTTTGCACAGAACGCCAACTTCAACAACTCTCCTCAGATGGGCAACATGGCTTTATACAACCAGGGAACACAAATTGCACCAGCTCCACAGGCAATGGCTGGAACGTTCACCAACAATATTGCTCCAAATCAGAACATCCAGCCGGCTACTGCAAAGGGACGCAACTCGAAGGCTGGATCCCAGGCACCAACTCCTGCTTCAACGACATCGACTGCTGCTCCAAAGAAGGCCCCACAGAGAAGAAAGTCCAAGACTGCTGCTCCAAAGAAGACTTCGAATGCCTCGACCCCGAACGTTCCTCCGAAGTCAATCCCAACACCTGCTGCAACCACTGGAACCGAGCCTGTCAATGCTCTTCAGGCACAGATGGTCAAGAAGGAGCATGATTTGCTGACAAGAGATGAGATCAATGGAAAGCAGTTCGAGGAGCTGAGAGCCAAGAGAGGCGAGTTGTTCTTCACGAATCCAGTTGATTTGTTCTCTGCCAGTTTGGCCAACATGCTTGAGTTGAATGATGAGGAGGCCAAGATTGTCAACGCAAAGCCAAAGTTCGGCGTCGAGTCCAAGAACTCACCGTTCCCAAAGACAACGTTGACACCTTCTGCTGTTTTGCAAACGCCTTTGACATTTGCCGGTGCCAAGACTCCAGGCTCAACTTCCAAGCCGCTGGGCAACGGTACGATGCCTGGCAGTGCCATGTATCTGTCTTCTCCGAAGCTGTCTCCAAACTCCAAGGCTGAAATTGTCAAGTGGGGTCCAAAGGTTACCAAGGAGGCCATCACGAATGCATTCAAAAGTGTTCCTGAGATTCGCAAGTTGCTTTTGGATGACGACGTGGATGTGAAGGTTAAAGACGCTACCATTCCAACTCCACCGCCGGATGCCAGCGAGCAGAAAAAGCGCGGTTCTGAGGAGGATCTCACGAAGGATGTCAAGACGTTCAAGCAGGTCAAACTCACTGATGACAACAGATTCTTGGATGAGAACGATGAGGAGTTGCCTGCTGATAAGATGTGGGACTATGACTATGTGAGTGAGCACCTTGTTGCTGATGACGAGCCCGGTTTCTGAGAAGGCTCAGTTTAGTGTTGTTGATTTATTATACCCAGTTTTTATGGCTTGTGATAGGGAGGATTCCCGATGTGGTGAAAAACTATTAATTTGATGTATTTATGGCTATTCGTACTTGTAGTTTGTCCAAGAAGATGTTTCATCACTGGTGCTGGTCACTCAGAGTCATCAACATCGAACGTGTGGGTTTGTCCTTGAGATGTACACTTCAGTCCGTTGACCTCAAAGCCATCAGCAGCACCAAGGCCAAACAAGTCCTCAATCACATGATCACTCTCCTTCAAGTCATCCGCCGGCAAATAAGACTCAAGTGGCACTTGTTCCAAGAACAGACCTTTTTCAACTTCGAAGCCTGCAACGTCATCCGGATCAACAATAAGGAACTCAACCTTGATCTTCCTGTCTGGACTCAGGTCCGCGTCTTCCAGGACAATGATCTCTGCCCCTGCTCCCCATTCTCCTCCTCCAGCAATGACTTTGTAGACATTGGCATTCTCCACCTCATCATTCTCACTGAACTGTGTGAGACGGGCAAAGACATCAACGGCCTTCCGTATGCCTTTCTTGTCCAACAGGCCCATCAACACCCCTGCGGCACTGTGGCCACTGATGCTCCTGAGGACATTTGCATCGACAGACTCCAAATACAAATCACATTCAGTCTCCAACAGCCTCATACTGTGATATTCCCCCGCCTCTCTGATCCTGAGCGGGATGCCAACCTCGAGCTCCTTGAGGTTCATCCACGACGCATCCCCCATCTTCTCATCCACTATGAACTGGCACGACAGGACACCAGGCCCCTGCAGCGTAGTTCCATCCGCCACTGGCACATCGAACCGCTGTCCCGAGAGCCAATCAATTCCGAGTCTGCTCTTGACGAACTCCCACTTCTTGCTCCTCGTGTCCTCCCTTGCGTGTGGCGTGAGCTTGTTCACGTCCATCCGCTCGCCCAACCACAGTTCAGCAATGCTCTTCGGGTATCGACTCGATAAAGTCTCTGAGAGAACGATCTGGAGATGTGGCAGCTCCTGTGAGAGATACTGGACTTCCTGGACAGCGCCCTCGCTGCATTCGGGCGTGGTGAGGAGAAGCAGCGATGTGGGCGAGAAGCCTGCTGTTCGGGCGGACGACACGAGGTCGTACTTCGTAGGATTGACAATTGTACGGGCCTTGAAGAGAGTTCGTAATACTGATGATGGTCTCATATTGCCGCTTGTTTGAGGTTGATAGGTTGGTTGTGTGTGATCCGTTATGGCTGTCGGCTCGAGAAGGCGTCACGGATTTCTGATTTCTTCGGGCCTTGTTTTTAACCGTGCGGGGTTGACCGGACAGTCAACAAATATCAGACGTTGGAACGTTGGAAGCCCATATTACTTCGATTCCTACCGGTTCAGTGGACTCTACACCATCAAATTCATTCTGAAATATATCATAACGCATAAATATATCCATAAATTACCATCGATGAACCGGTCCGGCCTCACAATTTGAACAGCCAATCCGTGTTCTGCGGGACATCCTTGAGCAACATCTCGTCGTACTCCGGCCCAAACATCACATTGTTAACGTTCAAGATCTCCTCGAGCGCCATGGTGCTTGCTGCGCTCTCAGGACTGAAGTCCATAGGCACAGCACCCATGAGTTCCGTGTGGTCGATTGCCAATCCGTTGACGGTTCCTCTGAGCTCGCTGATCGGCAAAGTCTTGAAGCTTGGTTGCCAGATGAGATCAGGGGAAGAGAGCACCTCATCGTTGAGAATGAGTGCGTTTGACACCATGTTCTTCCAGTTGTCAATCTCAGAGGAGGAACAGCTCACGAATAAGTTCATGCTATCCAGCTCCTGAAGCACCGTATGTGGACTGATCTTGAGGTCGAGGCGCTGAAGAAGGGAGAGGCGCGCCACTGGGTCATCTGGGAACTTCTGGTTGAGGAACTTCATGGTGTCGTGGATGCACTTATACCCGTCTTTTCTCAGACTGCGGATGATGAACTTGAACTTGAGAGAGGTCTTGAAGGCCTGGTAATGACTTGTGCCCAGCGTGTTCTGCATCAAGACGTTCATGCCAGACGCTGCTCTGAAAGTGTACTCAAGGGCCATTGTGATTGATGGGACGAGTGATTGGGAGCCAATTCCACGCGAGAGAAGATCCAAGGTGTGGTGGAAACGAGTGGTGAGGGCAACGAAGGAGTTGATCACACGCTGAAGCATGTTCTCTGTGAATCTGTTCAAGTAGAATGTGTTGTTCTCGTCGACGAACTCAGAGAACCCTTTGGTGAGATAGCGATATAAGATATTGGACAGGTCAACAGTGACTTGAAGCAGGAGAGTCTGGTACTCTTTGAGTTTAGCGAAGTTTTGGTGTTTTGTGGATTCGTAGTGGATGCAGATGGCATGGTAGACAGCCAACGTCAAAGCCTTAGACTGGAAGTTGTGAATGAGATACTTGGCATTTGTGAAGTTGATGGCTGCACGTTCGGCAGGAGGAGCGCCCATAAGGCTTCTCATGTTGTTGATGGGGTAGTTGATTCCCACGTAGACGTTCATCTGTCTAAGGATGTCGGTCAGCTCACATATTCTTGGAGAGTTCGCCATGTTGGTCACCAGATTGGCCAAGTCAAAGTAAAGCTTCAAGATTCTTTGAGAGCGTTTGTATTCATCACCCATGGCCACGGAAACAGGGTCGTTCTTGTCAACGTCTGGGAATCTCATCTCGTACGAGTTCAAGTTCTGAATGATCGGGATGTGTCCTGCGATGGTTGAGATGAACTTGTCAACTTCGAGAATACCAAGCCAAAGTCTTCTCCACAAGTTGGCGTAATCCTTGTCAAAGTTCATCTGTGTGTGTCTGGATGCATCTCTGTTGAGACCAATCATGTATGCGGACTGGACGATCGTACCAAAGAGGATCTGGGATTGGGTCAACTCTCCACCGTCACCATCCTCTGGTGCAAAGTTGAAGTAGATACGCAGGTATAGCAGTGCCTGGATGATCGTCAACTTTGTCTTTCTCATGAGTTTGAACAATGAGAGAGCGGCCAAACTCGTGGCGATGCAACGTGTGTTGATTGGGAAGTTGAGAAGAATCTTTTCATCCTCGGGGAGAGCTGATGGGTGCGGCATCGAGATGTATGTCATTCTCAGGACAATCAGTAGTGTTGCAAGCAGAACAAAGTCAAACTTCTCCTCGATGGTGATGGAGATAGGTGAGTCCTCATCCACTGAGATCAAGATGTTGTTGAAGATTCTCTCCTCGAAGAA
Organism: Petasospora xylosilytica; assembly: GCA_003708285.2. Lineage (NCBI taxonomy): Eukaryota > Fungi > Ascomycota > Saccharomycetes > Phaffomycetales > Wickerhamomycetaceae > Petasospora > Petasospora xylosilytica. Next base: position 5,819 of record PPNT02000104.1, on the reverse strand, counting down.
GGCCTTGTCAAGGAACGGGTAGTACGGGTAAACGTGCTTGAAGAATCTCGCCAAGTAGAGTCTCAGAATTCTCTTGTGTGGAAGCAGCTTCTCAGCTGCGCGCTTAATGCTTTCCTGGCTGTCCGAGTCCTTCTCTTCACCCATGTTTGGGAAGTGATTGTTCTTGATGTGGTTCTTCGGAAGTCTCTCTTTGATGAACTTGGAGACAACCTCAACGACCTCGGGTGATTCTCTTTCTCCAAGCAAGTACAAGAACTCAGTCAGCGAAGCATCCAAACGGGTCTTCTTATTTCCAGCCCGACGTTTGAGGTCCCCGTACTTGGCCTTGTAGATGGTGCCGCACAGGTTGAAGTATCCCACCATGAGCATGAAGTACTGGTCCTTCTTGTAATGCGCCAGTGACGAGAGCGGCTTGTACTCCTCCATCCCTGATCTCTTGACAACGAGAGAGTTGTAGAGGGCGTAGAAGTCCACCACTTCTTGGTTGTCCTCGTCGTGTGGGGCGCCCTGCTGCGGCGTCGAGGCCTGTTGTGGTGCGGGCGACTCCGGCATCCCCACAGACTGCTCAAGAACATGGAGCTGGGCCCTGAGGCGCTTGATCTCGTCCTGGACCGAGTTCACACCATCCACGCCGATCTGGTCCATGGCGGCGCCCGTGGTGGTGAGCTTGTCGGCGCGTGTCTGGGCGGCTGCTCTTGCTCTGGCAGCCTCTGCCTCCTTGAGCGCCACGATGGGCTGCCCAGTGGAAGTTGTCACTCTGCTGACCCAGTGTGGCGGCTCGTACTCGCACAGATGTCCCACATTGCACTTGACGCAGTTTGTGCAACTGGGCCTCTTCTTGTCACACTTGATCTTGCGGGCCTTGCAGTTCAGACACACCACGGACATGCGCTGCCTCTTCTTGGGCTTGTCACTGTCACCAGGCGAGTGCTCCATCACGTGGCAGCCGTCCTGGTAGTCCATGCTGACTGTGGTGGCTGTGTGGCAATTGACTGGGGGCGCTGGTAGTGAAGAGGAGGCAAACAGAGGTGTTTCTCACTGATTTTTTTGATACGGCAGTTGGTGCCAAATCGTGTCTCCGTCAGCTCGGAGCTCGGGGTACTTCAGTACTACAGCGGTGTGGCCCCTACCGAGAACTTTACCGGGTAACAGGGAGCTACCCGGCGTTAAGCTGTACAGGTCTGAACTGAGGACTAGAGATCATCTTGTACACAAACATTGATCATGGTATCCCATCAGATTCCATTTTGAAATCTGTCTACTGGAGCCTTGGAACCATATTGCCTATCATCCTTCAACAACCAACTACCGAGAGCCACACCCAGACACCGTTTATCCGCTAGTCATGACTCCAATCGATCAGATCATCATCAGCACTGCTCACCGCACCCCATGTAGACGTCGTCACTCTCAGGCCACATGTCAGTTCTAGTTATAGAGCACTACAGTCTACTCTTAAGGTCTAGTGGGGTTTGGGAGCAAATATAGACTAGATCCTGTGGAATATCTTGCGTGGTTCTTTGACAATATCTCTGAGGTTAGGGTAGTAGTCGGCTAATCACGGAGGGATTGCAGGAGCTGGGATCAGCTTTAGCGTTCATATATGATCTATAATCCCGAGATCCACGTCGTCCGTAGTCCGTAGTCTAACGCAAGATACCAAAGTAACGGATGTGTATTTTGTATTTCTCAAAACCGTAGGAAACACCAAAGGATGAAAGTTGGCGCAGATTGGCGAAATTTGGCGTCACAAAACGCTGCAAAAGAAGAAATTCTCCCGATTCGGTAAATTGTTGCGCCAATCGGCGGCGCGACGCGAAATTTCGCGTATACCCCATCGTGTAGCCTTTTGATAGAAGCCTTTGCCACCCACTCGGGACATCTCAAAAGACCATTCGAACAGCACACAGATGTCCGGATCTGACACAGAGAGCGATTCTCCACTGGCCGGAGGCTTCATCAAGGATGACCCGGATCTAAAGAAGAAGAAGAGAGGAGGCACTACAGCAAGATCGGGCCCAAGATCCTCACGCACCAAGAGAAACGTGAGCTATGTGGAGTCTGACTCAGAAGAAGAAGAGCAGGGTGAGGAAGACAAGTACACAAGTCCAAGAAGGACACGCAGAGCCGCCGCTACCCAGTCCAAGAAGAGGATGAAACAGATCGATGACGATTATGACGAGTACAACCGTGAAGACGATAAGGACTACGAAGGTGGCGAACTGGAATCAGACGAGGATGATGTCGTGATAATCTCTGCTACGAGACTGGGAAGCACAGGCACAGTTGATGATCCGCTCGGTCTCTCAGACCTGGAAGATGAAGTTGCTGATCTTGAAGAGGCTGAAGAAGTGAATGGTGAGGACTCTGATACTCCACTTGCCCAGGCGCCAAAAAGAAAGACCAGGAAGCCACGCGCAAAGAAGCCGAAGAAACCAAAGGTTCCATACCACACTCGTATTACTGGGAAGCTTTATGAGATGCATCCGGATCTCAAGGATGTGTTTCCAAACTTGGAGACTGCGAAGCCGATCCCAGTGCAGAAGGCACCCCAGCCTGATGGTATGAAGATCCAGCTGCTTCCCTTCCAACGCGAAGGTCTCAACTGGTTGATCAAACAGGAAGCCAGTATCTATAATGGAGGAATCCTCGCAGATGAGATGGGTATGGGTAAGACCATCCAGACGATTGCTCTGTTCTTGAGTGATCGCACGAAGAGACCATGTCTTGTCGTTGCTCCAACAGTTGCTCTGATGCAGTGGAAGAACGAGATCGCACAACATGCTGGTGACTCACTTAAGGTTGGAGTGTTCCATGGTGCTAACAGATCTGGAGACGCTGAAGAACTTGCTGAGAATGACGTTATCCTGACGACGTATGCTGTGCTTGAGAGTGTTTTCAGAAAGCAGAAGTATGGATTCAAAAGAAAGGGTCAGACAATCAAGGAACCATCTGCACTGCACCAGATCCAATTTTACAGAGTCATTTTGGATGAGGCACACAACATCAAGGATCGCCAGAGTAACACCGCCAAGGCTGCAAACGCACTGAAGACTAAGAAGAGATGGTGTCTATCCGGTACTCCACTTCAGAACCGTATCGGTGAGATCTATTCCTTGATCAAATTCTTGAACATCGAGCCATTCGGACACTACTTCTGCACCAAGTGTGATTGTCGCTCTACGGAGTGGCTCTTCAGTGACTGGAGACACTGTGATCTTTGTGGTCATGTGCCAATGCAACACACCAACTTCTTCAACCATTTCATGCTCAAGAACATTCAGAAGTACGGCATTGAAGGAGAAGGTATGACCTCGTTTGGAAACATTCAGTCTCTATTGAAGAACATCATGCTGAGAAGAACCAAGGTTGAGAGAGCCGATGATTTGGGGTTGCCTCCAAGAGTCGAGGAGATCAGAAGGGACTTCTTCAATGAGGAGGAGAAGGATTTGTACCAGAGTCTGTATTCTGACTCCAAGAGAAAGTTCAACGAGTACGTGGCTGAGGGTGTTGTGTTGAACAACTATGCCAACATCTTTACGTTGATCACGAGAATGAGACAGTTGGCAGACCACCCGGATCTTGTTTTGAGAAGAGTGCACAATAACAGTGAGCTTGGCACCACCGGTCTCAATGGTGTCATTGTTTGTCAACTGTGTGATGACGAGGCAGAGGAGCCCATTGAATCCAAGTGTCACCACAAGTTCTGCCGTATGTGCATCAAGGAGTACGTTGAGAGTTTTGGAGGAGCCCAGGACAAGCTCGAGTGCCCAATCTGTCACATTGCACTGAGTATCGATCTCACTGCGCCAGCCATTGAGGTGAACAATGACAACTTCAAGAAGGGATCCATTGTCAACAGAATCAAGATGGGTGGTGAATGGAGATCTTCTACGAAGATTGAGGCTCTTGTTGAGGAGTTGTACAAGCTGAGAAGTGACAGACAAACCATCAAGTCCATTGTCTTCTCCCAGTTCACATCCATGCTGGACCTCGTGGAGTGGAGATTGAAAAGAGCTGGATTCCAGACAGTGAAACTGCAGGGTTCTATGTCACCAATCCAAAGAGACAACACGATTCGTCACTTCATGGAGAACACAAACGTGGAAGTCTTCCTCGTGTCGTTGAAAGCCGGTGGCGTTGCCCTCAACTTGTGTGAGGCTTCTCAGGTATTCTTGATGGATCCATGGTGGAATCCATCTGTTGAGTGGCAGTCTGGTGACAGAGTGCACAGAATTGGGCAGTATAGACCTGTCAAGATTACAAGATTCTGTATCGAGGACAGCATTGAGTCGAGAATCATTGAACTCCAGGATAAGAAGGCAAACATGATCCATGCCACCATCAACCATGATGATGCTGCTATCAACAGATTAACGCCAGACGACTTACAATTCTTGTTCATGAATTGATGTCGACGTCATCGTTACCGAGGTTCAACGATCTATCATGATACAGATGGAGTGTCAGTACAGTGGATAGACTCTGTCATAAGGAGGGAGTTAGGCAGCTGGGTACTATACTAGTAATAGCTCGGAAAGTTCAAACGGATGTGCACTACGTTAAATATAGAGATAGTTTGTACTATAAATTGTCCAAATATATCGCGCGGATTAACTAATTTTATAAGCTGGTACTCACAGGCATCATGAATAATTTGTAATAGTATTATTATAAACCAAGTATATTACTCATGATGTCGATATGATCGGTATACATACGTCGTTTGATATGGCCATACATGACAGCTATAGTACGTCTTCATCATATGATCCGCGGCCGGCCGGCCTATATTATATATTCGAGTCTAGTAGCTTTAATATCTTAGCTGCGGGGTGTCCCGCTACACGAGCTGTTCACCTTGCCGCTTCCAGACGACTTGTGTATACTATAAAGGTAGCTGATCATAGCGGGATTGGAGGAAATTGTCGGCCGCGCCATAACATAATAGTGGCTACTGTTTCTGGTCCAGGCTGCGGTAGGCACTCACTCCACGGGCAGGGCACCTTAACAGTCATGATCAGCAGCCTAACTATAGTCGACTCGATGCTCGGTTGGAGCTCTGCCGTGCGCTGGGGCGATTCTGATTTTTTGCTCCATGCAAAATCACAGACCTCGGAAAGCCGGCGGCGTTTAACATGGCAGCATTCGCCCAAAACACGTCCTAATGAGCTGAAAGTAGGAGCGCTGTCTTCTGTCGGTTTGGGGTTAGTCTTTCCCACTCTCGAACCGGTGCTCCCAGAGGGCCGCACATACAACTTTTGGTGGAGGACGTAGTGTTAATCTCGGCTCAGTATGGGCGCGGAGAACGAAATCAGTGGTAGGACGTAATTATTGGCTGCGGGCCGATCGACACACAGTACTAATTCAGCTAGTGGAGATTACAGCATCCAAGTCAAATCTCCTTCGAAGGTTCCACCAACTACATGGATGGTACCCATCAGGGGAGGCCGCCTAATATTCAACAAATCTTCTCGGAAAGATGTCGAGCACCAACCCGGCACCACACCCCGACACCGCAAATAGCAATAAATTCAATTATCTCGAAAGTTAGAGGGTTTTTGTGAAAAGTGCACCGGATGAAGGGGTTTTAACTTATCTGAATGATTAGAGTGAATTTTCCAGCGGCCAAAACGGCCTCCTTTTCTGCAGGCACGTCGACGACGTACGTGAATTTAGGCCCAAATAACCTATTTTGAGTGAACTGCTCAGTACTGATTACATCACCCCATTTTCTGCACAGGGACCGGAGAACGCGAGATTTGTATGGGGAGCCCGATCGTCAAAAATCCTTAACTATGGGGGAGCGCGGAGGTCTC